>CAUYPK010066265.1:0-13583 GCA_963574355.1 Loris lydekkerianus | reverse complement strand
AAGAGCAATGGAGACAATGGGCAACCTTGCCTGGTTCCTGATCTAAGTGGAAATGATTTCAATTTAACTCCATTCAATACGATGTTGGCTGTGGGTTTGCTGTAGATGGCCTCTATTAGTATCAGAAATGCCCCTTCTATACCAATTTTCTTAAGTGTTCTGATCATGAGGATGCTGGATATTATCAGAAGCTTTTTCTGCATCAATTGAAAGAATCATATGGTTCTTATTTTTAAGTTTGTTTACGTGTTGAATTACATTTATAGATTTACGTAAATTGATCCAGCCTTGAGACCCTGGGATAAATCTGACTTGGTAATGGTGTATAATTTTTTTGATGTGTTGTTGGATTCTGTTTGTTAGGATCTTATTGAGTATTTTAGCATCTATATTTATTAGTGATATTGGTCTTTAATTTTCTTTTCTTGTTGGGTCTTTCCCTGGTTTGGGGATCAAGGTGATGTTTGCTTCATAGAATGTGTTGTGTAATATTCCTTCTTTTTCTATATTTTGGAAGAGATTTAGTAGTATAGGTACTAGTTCTTCTTTAAAGGTTTGGTAGAATTCTGACGTGAAGCCATCAGGTCCTGAGCTTTTCTTTTTAGGGAGATTTTGTATAGTTGATGCTATTTTTTAAAATGCTGAAGTTTCCATCCTTCTCTTCCAAAAGATGGCCACAGCTTGTCTCTAGTTTGTTTTCTCCAGTATGTCCTCTAAATCTTGGCTTAATAGCCTCCCTTGACTGAGATTTTTTTCCTCAGTGATTTATTTTGGTAAAAAAATATCAACCATGAAGGGACCTCTAAGAAGAGTTTGGCTTTTTTAAGACCTTCCGACTGGTGCTTTTGGTACAAGGCTAGAGCTCCATACTGGTCTGACCAGTGGAGCAATTCACTGAAGCTCCTGATGCTCTCTCCAGAGATCTTCCATCTCTCAACTTTCGCGAGTTTTGCTTACTTCTGACAAAGAAGGTGAGTCACTTGCTTCTGCGACTATTGACAGCAGACTTAGCTTACCAGTGGTTCTCAACATTTCTAATACCATGACCTTTTAATATAGTTCCTCATGTTGTGGTGACCCCCAACCACAAAATTATTTTCATTGCTACTTCATAACTGTAATTTTGCTATTGTTATGAATCATAATGTAAATATCTGACATACAGGATGTATTTAGGCAACCACTGTGAAAGGGTCATTTGACCCCCAAAGAGGTTGTGACCCACAGATTGAGAACCGCTGGCTTAGGCCCTATCTCTGAAGAAGGAGTTAGTCTGCAGTTTTATTTTAAAATTTGATAGCTAAGGGTTAAGGTTTATTTCAGATGGCTATAACTTTTCCTTATGCTCAGAGGTCTTTTGTTTTGGTTTCAGTCTTATTTCATATTCAATTTGACCAATAAAATTGTAGAAAACAACACCTCTAAAGTTGACTAAAACTTTTATAGCTGTAATATACTTGCTGTTTAAAAATATTAAAATAACTTACTTCCCCCACAAAGAAATATTTCTTTGGTATTTTGAGATGGCTGTATCAGCTGCCTTTGTAGGCATGTCCACAGATGTCTTTTTACACCTATAGAAAAAATCTTCACCAATACAACCAAGAAACCCAAACTAGAAAAGATTAACTGAGAGCTCCACAATGTTAAGTTTTAAAGAGAAACATTGATTAAGACACTTTACCTGCATGCCAAGGCCCTTTTTGCTAGTTTTTTCCTCTTCTTTCTCCTAAATCTGTTTTTACTAGGTTTTCATTCTAAAAGTTTTTTGTTATACATGTTAAAAATTGATTTACATATTTTTCCCCAATTAATCAATCTGTTTCATGTCAGTATTTTTGTTTTTTTTTTTTTTTTCATATGAACCTTTAGGGGGCAAAAGGACCTTGTTTAAAGTTGTTCTATTTTTCTAAAAAAGCCATGGTAGAGGAAAAAACAAAAAAAGACACTGATCAGAGGCAACATGGAGTATGTTTTTTTACTAAATAAAGTTCCTGGTCTTTCTCTCTGTAGGATCTGGTTGAACATATCACTGTCTGTTTTGAATGACAAAAGAAAAATGATTTATGTAACTAGTCTTAATATAACAACTTAGGATTTTTGTGAAACAAATTCATATTTTCTTGTTGCTCTTTCTGTGTTGTTTGTCACAAAATGTTCCATTAACAAAGGTCTTTTGTCATTTCTATCTTAGCCTATTTCTGGGAAAATTAATGGATCTCTATAATTGTTTCTTCTCTGAAGAAACCATCATTATAGATTAAATCACTTTAAAATAAGTACATCATTGAAAATTAATGGCAAAAAAATTGGTTTCTTTAAATTAAAAGTTGGATTTTAGAAATCTCTTATTTGAAACAATTGTCTTTTTATGTTAATAGAAAAATTAAATTAAAAGAAAGACACATAATTGTGTCATGACCAGCCTTAAACATTTTTCTTTTTTAAAGCCGTATTTCTTTGTTTTCTTTTTCCTGTATAAAAAAGTACCCTGACATCAAGGTAGGTAGGGGGACAAGAAGGAATATACCCCTTAGTGTAGAGAAAAAAGGGGATAGAAGGAGAACCCTCAAAAGGAGGGATAGGCGGGGAATGTCATCAAGGCAGTAAAATACTCTGTAAAAAGTTGGAAAAAGTTCTCTCCACAGCCTCAGAGATGAAGGCACAGATTGCCTCTCAGTGGGGTTCTTTTCATTAATTGTCCAGAAGGGAAATGGCAGCTTCACTTCCTTTTGTGGCAGCTACTCCATTGCTCACTCTGGATTACCTTTATCTTTCCTTGGATGAGAGTTGCTGCAGAGCTCAGAAGGCAGAATTCACCTGTGTGGGTTAAAGTCAGCATTTCCAGCAGCAGTTGTGCTACAGACCTCTCCATCTTAGGCTCCACCGACTGCACTGGGCAGGGCCCTCTTGGGAGAAAGGCTCCTCCAGGTAGAGACACATCCCTGGGTAGTCATCTTTGGGAGGCAGCCCAATCAGATGAAGATTTTGCCCAACTAACCAGCTTCAGAGTTTCCAAGAAACATCTCTGCAATGATGCAGATGACATGCCACATGTCCATGGGTGTGCAAATGTAGACTGCAGAAGAACTTCTGGAGCACATTACCAAAGGGTAACAACCACAGGTGGAAGTGCCATCTGGTAGCTGCAGAGTCTGGCCAGGCCAATGTCAGCCAGCTTGACAGTCCCACCACTTGTCACCAGAATATTCTCTGGCTTCAGATCTCCCGAATAGTGCAATTAGCATGCAGGAAACCTAGGCCTCTTAGAAACTGGTGCATTAGCTGCCCTGCTGGCAAGCCTGGTGGGGGTGACCTAGATCTCATGGTCAGTTTGGAATGTGGTACAAACGTCCATGAGATGAACAACACTGGGGTGCTTGCTCAAAAGCCTCCAGCTGCCTTAGTAAGGCCACCTCTCGACCTGTGCTGATATGAAGACCCCCACCAGCTCCTCCTCCACTGGGCACTCTCTTACACTCTTGAGAGGCACAAAGAGGCCACTGTGGGTGATACCGAAGTTTCAAGTTCTTGGTTTCTGTGATTTGAAGAATAAATCTGTGGGCCACAGATCAGTAGTAAGTCAGAATTTATTTACAGAAAAGAATACAAAAACACTTAAGCTCTTGACAGAGAGAGAAAACCCAAGTTGGAGAGAAACGCTCTCTCTGTCTCTCTTTGCCATCTCTCTCAGTCTAGCGGTATATATAGGTGCATGGGTTCCTTGGCCAGGAAATGAATGGACACAGTCTCTTCTGCTGGGGCAAGGTGAATGAATGTATAAATGAATTCCATTCATGGAATTGAGGCCTAGGAAACTTACACAAAACTGACCTAGGCATAGGAAATGGGGGTTCCAATTTCAGTCATAAGTGCACGGGGAAGGAGACACCAAGGCGCAGGTGTATCCTCAGCAGTCCAGCTCCTTTGGCTATTGGAGTCTCCGGTGCGGTTGAGAGGGCCCCCTTGCCTACCCTCCAGCCCACTGGTTCCTCTGCCATCTGCCAATGCATCAAGATGGCCAAGGCGGAGGTGGCAGGTCCTCCAGCTCAGTTCTGCTGAGCTGGCTGGGGCACCACTGAGCCACCTATCCTGTGTCATGGGGATCATGGGCCTTGTACACCATCCCATAGGCACTGACACCAATTTCATCTACTGGCTCATAACGAGAGGTAGCCATTCTCAGATCAGGGAAGGTCCTACAATCACAGAAACTCCTACCACCAAAAATTCCCAAGTGCCAGGCTGGGAGCTGCCTGGATCTCCCATTATCCAGGCCCTGGAGCTAGTTCTTGTGGCACCATACACCCGAGCTTGTTCCCGGGAAGCTGGACGCTATGGGCCACACCAAAGACAGGCCATAGGCTCCCTCACCCGCACCCTCCCCATGTGACCAGCTGACAAAGAGACCATCAAAAAGGCTCCTGAAAAAATTCAAGAGCAAAATCTGCCCTACACAATTAAATTCTTTATATCCTGCCCCTGTGGGATATAGCCTAATGGTTAAAACTCTGTTTTCACTATAACAACCTGAGTTCAGTTCCCATTAGGGAATAAGTCTGGTTTGATTTTATGCAACTTTTGTCATTTATGCCATGAAAACCCTTTAATTTCCTATTTTCCTATGCCTCCTATGAGAGTCATGGGAGGCTTTTGAGCTTTTGAGAAACTGAGACCCTAAAAAAGTATGGCCAGACAGAAATATGGGCTTAAACCCAGTTTATGGCTCACAAGACTATTGTTTCTTTGAGCTGTTTTGTGACTTTTCTCTTCTTTTGAGATACCTGCTCCTTTCTTGATTAAGTTATAACCTTAGTTAAGGCTTATTGGTATCACTTAAAAGGATGGCTTTAGTTAAAAAGTTCAAAAGCTAAAATGTCAACTCTTTGTCCACACTAAAATGTGCTGCTTTCAAAAAACTCAGAAAAAAGCACCACTTACCCCTCTTTTGAGGCTATGCTATTTTCCCTATGGTATCTAAAAAGTCATAAACAGCTTCCTCTCAGATACAAAACTACTCGCTTTTATATTATGTTATCTGGTGTCTTTGGCTTTTTGGGATACTAAAAATTACTTTATATTATGAGAAAACTAAATGGCCATGTTACAGGCAAGTAAATATACTAAAAATGGCTTCTCCTTTCTTTTGGATTGGACAAAAAAGAATGAAATTTAGACACTTAAGATATATTCCTAAGAAATATGTTATCAACATATCAAATAACTTGGTCCTAGGTTGTCTCTCTCTTTGTTGGGGGCCTAAATATTACCTATTTAAATAAAGCTGCTCTTGGAAAGTTCTGTGCTGAATTTTTATAATTTTATATTGCCTGATATCCATTACTATCTTCTTTTAACATACACAAATGTTTTATTGAAAGGGCATAGAATTTTCTCTCTCTGTCCTTTAAAATATTAAGTAAAATCCCATTTTCTCTGAGATTCAGTGAGGGTTTAGGCCACTTGTGAGATAAGAAAAATGTGACTCATTCCATTTGTAATGGCATGGTTTAAATGCAACTATCCTTTGGAACTTATGACTTTTTGCCATTCTCATTGTTAGAGTTTTAAAATAAAGCCTATAGGATTCTTATATGCACGCATATGTGTCATAAACTAAGTAAATAAGCCCAAATACTTTTTAAGTTCACTTGACTTTAGTAGTATTTAATGAACATCATTGGTAAAATAAAATAAAATCATCTTCAAAATTTGAGTTTGACATTTTCACCTAAACCTATTGGGTTAAAACTCTATTTCTGCTAGATGTTTTTAAGGTCACAAAGCTGCTGTTTCTTTACTATTTTTAATATTTGGCTAGATCTGACTGTAAACTTAAGTTTCAAAGTTCTTTTCAGTAATTTAAAATCTTAAAGTTATGTCATATTAAATTAAAAACGATAACCATACAATGTCTTATTACCAAAAGCTTGGTACTTGTCCACAAAGAAGCATAGGAGAATGAGGACAAGTGGTGGAGGAGAAGAGAAATTCATTAATTTGTCAGCAAAGGAGGAATATTGGACTATCATCTTAAAGTAACAAATTTATCCCTTATAAGCAAAAATACAGAGCTTTAAGGAGGGCGGGGATTGTTCAACTACAGTGAGTGGTTCTGATCCATTCATCTCCAGAATCCACTGGGACCCCAGCCAGCCCAATGCCAGCCTGGGACCTCCTAGGAAGATGGTCTGTTAGGGACCTCTGTTAGGATGGTTCCGCTGAACCTTCCCCTGCAGTGTAAAGAACAAAAGACACTCTTCTGCCCCACCCAACTGCTGGCCTGAAGCAGGGATGCCAGTTTTAGTCCTTGACAAGGGTAGAAAGACAGAAAACATTTTAAAGGGTAAGGTGTTTTAAGGAGACCAGAACCAGTTTTGGCATTTTTTTCAGGCCATTTTCTCTGTTACAGCCTGGGTCATTTGTAAGTAAGTTAAAATACTAAAACATTGATTATTAATCATAAGTTTAAGTTTATATAACTTGACATCTCATTTCTATTTAATTAGAAAGCTAAATATATTTAGGTGTACTAATACAATTAGGGACTGATAACAATACAGTTACTTTAATTCCCTAGGTTTTTATTAAAAATAAGAGTTACTAAGAGTTAACTTTGTAATTAATGCTTGTAATTAAAACTACCAAATACAAGAGAAACAATTATATACACAGAAGGAAAAAAATGCATGTTGATTTTTTTCTTTGGAAAAAAGTTTATAAGGAGACATAGAAAAGTGGCTTTTGGAAAAATAATTTGCCTAATTCAAAAGTTTTAAAAATACTTTAAATTATTAAAACTAAACAAATATAAAAGTTACAAAAGAGTAATAATATTTTTTACTTTTTGAAATGTTTGAGTTATCACTTTGGCTGAACAAATGACTATTTTATAGTAGTTTGCGATTGTACTTTATGAAAATAAGTATTTTATGACAATAAATGTTATAAACCTTTGATATTTGACAACTTTTCAACAACAAATTTCTAATTTGTTTTTGACCTCAGATTAGCTTTTTACATATTATAGCCACTGAAAATGTAAGAGTAACAAAATAGGCTTATTTGGTATATGAAAAACCGTACAGAAAGCTTTGTCAAATACCAAATAATGTTTAACTTTCTTTGGCTTGTATTTAAATAAGCATGCTATTAATATGTGCGCTAAAATTGTATGAGATTCGCAAAGTTCTGATGTACTTCAATACATCTTATCAATAATAATTATAATTATTATGTTAAATTTTTATATGTCACAAAAATAGCCAAATTTCTTTATCAGTTGTCTATTTAACCATAGACAACTATTCTGAGAGTTTTTGTCAACCACAGGCAATAATTATGTTACTTTAATTTTCATCAAAAGGGAGTGTACTACTAACTTAAGAGATCATATGTTTTACATATGAATTCTGAATTCTTTCCTGGCTACAAATCTCCAAATAATGTTTTCAAACTCTTCTTCCATTTTCTGATTTAGACTCAATGAAATCACTGTGACCTTTTTCTTGGGGCTTAACAAGCACACCTTGTGACCATCAATGAAAAAAAAGTCACCCTCTGTAAAATAATTTGAGGAGGTTTATTCAGAGCCAAATTTGTCCTGAAGCCACCCCCAGGTTTATTTTGAGCCACTGTGTCTTAGAGCCACACCCCAGAAGCCTTGAGCATGTGGACTGGATTCTAGCCTTGTCTATCATTTCAGAGTTTTACTTACCTTTAATTTTTAAAAATTGTCCCTCTTGACTTTATTTTTTCTCCTTTGAGGGATATGGTCTTCTAAAAATGAACCTTCCGGATTTGATAAAAACAAAAATAATAACCATGAAATCATGCTTTTTACAATGCTTTTTCCAAATATTTTGAAGAACATGGGGGAGCATAAAAAGAAAGCAAAATCTCAGGGCCAACACTGCCACCTGACTCTTTATACAAAAGGAAAGGTAAAAGCCTCAGACATCTGTGATGAGCCAGCCCCACAGATCATTTATTAAGAGTATTTCTCTCTAACCTCACATAAGCAAGGATGGGCAAATTATACCTATGCCTAGTAGCCAAAACTAAAGCTTATTTGATTCCATACTAATAGTGAATTGAAAGTTTATCTTACAGGTGACAGAACTGGAAAGAAGGCAGAGTCACTTTCCACCTATACAGAGACATCTACATAATTGATACTTCCTTCATTCCCTTATTTAATATGAAATGTAGATTTCTTGTGCCTCACAAAAATGTAACTACTATCTCATAAATGTGAGACCTGCCCCCCACCTAGCACCTTTTTCCTTCTGTATGCATTTATTTATTTATTTAGAGACAGGGTCATACTCTGGCTCAGACTGGTCTTGAACTTCTGAGCTCAGGGCAATCCTCCTACCTCAGCCTCCTAGAGTGCTAAGGTTACAGGTGTGAGCCACTGTGGCCTGGCCTTTGTATGTCTTTAAAATGCCAAGGCTCCTACCTACCCTTTGCAAAACAGCCACAGCTTGTCTGCAGTTCATGTTTTTCCTGGACAAATCTTCCAAATCTTGGCTTATTATCCTCCATTGTTTGAGACTTTTCATCAGTCATTTACTTGTGTCAGCAGTTCATATTGATATATATCAGCCAAGTTCAAAAGAAAAGTTGTTGTCCCGCTCCAGCGCCGTTAGATGGGTTGCCGTCTGGGGAGCCCTCACCACCCTGAGACTCAGCCGCTGCCGCTCAGTGTCGCTACTGCTCCGGCAGGTCCAGACACAGGGCGAAGAGGTGGGCTCTCAAGATTGAACTGGGGAGGGTTAGATGGGGGATGCCAAAATCTGGAGGTGAAGTTGGGAACTGCTTGGTTACAGACCACTTCTCACAAAGGAGGAAAATAAGTGCATCTCAAGAAGTAGATAGGGAAAGATGGTGGCCGAGTAACAGCTTCCCTGCAACTGGGCACCATGAGTCTGGGGAGACAAGACTCCAGGCATCTCTGGTCAGTGGGATCTGCCTTTGAGGATACAGGGAGCCAGCAAGGGACTTCTGGACCCCAGGAGGAGGACAAAAACAGTGGAAAACTGAGAAGTGGTTGAGTGTGTTCAATGGACCTAATTGCGCCAGCAAACATGAGTACAAGCAGCAGTGAGACTGCAAACTGGAAAGGCCTTAATTGTGAACTGTTTTGGTGTTCTTGGACTTGACACTCAGCTGAACTGCCTTGGGGAGAGCTGGAGCAGGAGTGTGGAGAATTTTGGGCATTGTCTGGAGCCCCAGACTGAGCCACTGAGCTGGGTGCAGGAAGCCATTGTAAAAGAACTGCCCTGGCAAGCTTCACCCTCAGGATGCCAGAGCAAGGATCAGGTGGGACAAAGTAACCTAGTGACTGAGCAGCCTAATGGCGGGGACTGAACTACCTTACAGCCTTAATCTTTAGGGGCACAGTGAAACGGTTTTTGCACACTAGAGCCTTGGATTGTTGCCCTAGGTAGAGTGCCCTGATGTCACAGTTCATAGCAACCTCAAATTCCTGGGCTTGGTGCCACCCAGACCTCCATAAGAGCTGTGAAGTGACCCCAAACCAGTGACCCTCACCCACTGGGCTTCAGCATTCCCTGACCAGGAACTGTGGGAGCCACACAACACTGCATCCTCCCATCTGTGTCCTCCCAGCCTCCACACTAGCCTGTTCATCTGACAAGTGACTCTGGTAGCTGCATGCCCTCTGGAGCCCTCCCTACCTCTGCGCAGAGCCCTACTCCTGGCCAGAGACTGCTGGAGCCTTGGGTTCTTGGTGCCAAAGTCACTGGGTTCCAGGCACTCCCAGAACCATGTGCACCACCTCCAGCCCTGTTGCTGAATCCGGGTATGTCACCCACCGAAGCTGCTTCCAAAACCAGAACTACCTAGATAGAGCAGCCCCAGAGGAACTACACAGGGTCACTCCCTACAAAGATCCAGCAATAATAGAGTGACCCCGCTGGGGTCTAATCTTGGAGAGACACCTCCCCAACTCTGAGGATGGCCAGAGGCAATGGTGAAAAACAATCATGAGGTGAAATCAATAAAAAACTCTGGCAATACGCATAATTAGAGTAGATTAACTCCCCCAAGGATCAATGGGGCAGAAACAGCACAAGACCCCATGCACAAACAAATAGTTGAGATGTCAGAAATTGAATACAGGATCTGGATAGCAAATAAGACCGAATTAGAATTCCAAAAGTTATCTCAAGAATTCAGCAGATTCAAAGAGCAAATGACCAGAGATTTTGAAACATTGAGACAAGAAGTTGCATCACTCAAAGATCAGAGAAACACAGTAGAATCCCTCAGTAACAGAATGGAGCAAGCAGGAGAAAGGACATCTGACATTGAAGACAAAGCTTTCGAAGGCTCCAAAAGCCTCAAGGACGAAGAGAAATGGAGAGCAAAAACAGACCACTCTCTCAGAGAGCTCTGGGATAATTCAAAGAAAACCAATATTCGTCTTATAGGGATCCTGGAAAGTGATGAAGTGGCTTGACAAGGCACAGAGTCTCTTCTCCATGAGATTATGAAGGAGAACTTTCCAGATATGCCAAGAGATTTTAAAATTCAGATAGCAGACAGTTTCAGAACTCAACCCGAATAAGACTCAACCTGAATAAGACACCCCCCAGACACATCATAATCAATTTCACTAAAGTTAATATGAAGGAGAAAATTCTGAAAGCTGCCAGGAGAAAGAAAACCATTACCTACAAGGAAAAGAATATTGGAATAAGTGCAGATCTCTCTGCTGAAACCTTTAAAGCTAGAAGAGGATGGTCATCAACTTTTAATCTCCTAAAACAAAATAACTTTCAACCCAGGATCCTCTACCCAGCTCAATTGAGCTTCATTTATGACAAAGAAATTAAATACTTCAATGACATTCACATGTTGAAGAAATTTACCACAACTAAACCAGCTCTCCAGTCCATTCTTAGACCTATCCTCCATAAAGAACAGCCTAATTCTCCACCACAAAAGTAAACCCACCCAAAAATTTTTTGATAAAATTTTAACTTCCACAGTCACATAAGGATTAAAAATGTACACTGGACTCTCAAAAGGCTTATCAATATTCTCAACTAATGTGAATGGTTTAAATTGTCCTCTAAAGAGGCACAGATTGGCTGACTGGATACAAAAACTCAAGCCAGATATCTGCTGCATACAAGAATCGCATCTTACATTAAAAGACAAATATAAACTCAAGATTAAGGGATGGTCCTCTATATTCCAGGCAAATGGAGAGCAGAAAAAAGCAGGCATTGCAATCCTGTTCACAGATGCAATAGGCTTTAAAACAACCAAAATAATTCAGGATAAGGATGGACACTTCATATTTCTTAAAGGTAATACTCAATATTATAAGATCTCAATTATTAATATTTATGCACCCAAACACAATGCACCTGAATTTACGAGAGAAACTCTAACAGACATGAGCAACTTGATTTTCTCCACTTCCATAGTAGTTGGACATTTTAACACCTCTTTGACAGTTCTGGATAGATCCTCCAAAAAGAAGCTAAGCAAAGAAATTTTAGATTTGAGCTCAACCATACAACATCTGGACTTAACAGACATCTACAGAATATTTCATCCCAACGAAGCTGAATACATATTCTTCTCATCAGCCCCTGGACCATACTCCAAAATCAACCACATCCTGGGCCACAAATCTAACCTCAGCAAATTTGAAAAAATAGAAATTATTCCTTGCATCTTCTCAGACCATCATGTAATAAAAGTTGAACAAAATAATAGCAGGGGGGAGGAGACAAGATGGCAGACTGAAGCCAGCTTTTCACAGAGGCTCCCGTCCAGAAGGAGAGTTAAAAGATGGAAATTTAGTAAGTAACCTAGAGGAATCGAGCTGTACCAAGAGAGAAGGTTGAAGAACGTACATCAACACCACTGAGGCGAGCTGAGACCACAAGGACACAAACAAAAGGTACAAAATCCATCAACAAGCAGACGGGAGTCCCCTCTCCCCCACGAGTCCAGCTTAAGAGCTCTACAAACAAAAGGGCAGAAATCTAAAGCCCTCCCACTTCATTTCATGGAAGCGAACTTCTAAAAACTGGTCCTACCTCCCCTAGTAGGGTGCCCTGGTGCTCCCCTGCCAGGGGTAAAAAAAACTGTATAAAATTTGAATATCTTTCCCAGCAGTCTAACACTCCCCTCCACTCACATGGAGGTCTGGAGGTCTATCCCCCAGGAGTTAGGATCCCTGGGTGATTTATCGAGGGGAGGGGTGTGGACAGAGCCCGAGTTGCGATGGACCAGTGCTGACTCCGAGGCACAAGAGTGAGGAACACACAGCCAAGGGGAAGTCATGCCACGGCGACACTTCCCTGTGACGGGGTGCACCAGCCCTCTTTGACCAGCCATACGGCTAGGCATAAAACTGAGTGAAACTCTTAACTTCCCTGTTTGAAGTGCTGACCTGTCAGCACTCCCTCCCCACCCTCACTCAGGGGCCTGGGGATGTGTCCTCGGAGGAGGTCAGATCCTTGGGTGATTCCTCCAGGAGAACGGACAGTCCCTGAGCTGTGGTTGGACAGTGCTGGCATGGAGGCACGCGAGCAAGGAGGAGGAGCCGCGTCTCGGTGGCACTTCCCTGCAGCGCGGGCTACATAAAACCGAGTGAGTGCTTCCAGCGCTGAGCTCCAAACGCCCCCTCCCACTCCCACTTGGGGATCTGGGGGCCTGCCCCCCGGACGTCCGGATTGTTGGGGGACCTCTTGTGGGGAGCTCAGTGCCTGAACTGCGCTGTCTCTGGGGTGTGCAAGCGAGGAGCCGACGGTTGGCTCCAGAGCGGCAGTTCCCAGAGAAGCAGAGCTACTGGTCCCAGAGAAGCAGAGAGTGGGCTGCTTTCTGACAATGGAGCAGCAGCGCCAGGCTCGGAGGACTCTCCTTCGCCCCCACCCTCAGATCTGGAGGCCTGTCCCGCAGTAGTCCAGATATCTGGCTGATCTCTCGAGGGGTGTAGATAGAGTATAAACTGCGACTGATCAGTGAAGGGTGGATAGCCGTTTTTTTGTTTTGCTTTTTTTTTTTAACAGCAAAACGGCTCACTTCCAAATATTCTGAAGCCACACCCCCTGTCTCCCTGGGCAACCAGAGGAGGCCACCCATGAGTAAAGGATTTGCTTTTGCTTTGTTTTGTGACACTGCTCACAAACCCAGAAAGCATCCGAATACTCACATTTGAACTCAGAACAGCCTGTCTTCTGCAGGTGATTTCAGCAGAAACAGAGACAGAATTCCACAAAATTGTCCTGTCCTGCCCTGTTCTGTTCTATTCTGTTCTGTTAGCAACATCAATCAGCGGCGGGGCTAAATCTGAGTGAACATCCCCCCACACACCTTCATCAAGCACCCAAGAATGTCAGGTCTCACCTCTTCCTGCTAGAGAGTGGCAGACTGCAGAGGCCTGGCGGATTTCCTTGCGATTCAGGCAGGTGCAAGCCCCTGGAGTATCTGTTCATTACAGGCAACTGGGTCAGCCATCTGCAGAGATACCAGTGACTGGGTCCAACAGAGTGGCAAAGAGGGGAACAGACTGATCTATTTGCTAGGTGGCTTCT
>CAUYPK010066264.1:0-20698 GCA_963574355.1 Loris lydekkerianus | reverse complement strand
CTCCCAGCCTTGGCTACTTCAGTTAACGCTGCCATTCCTCTTCCTCCTTGCATCATCTTCCCAGTCATGGCTACTCCAGTTAACGCTGCCATTCCTCTTCCTCCTTGCATCATCCACACAGACTTGTTCACTCTAGCCCTAGACGACGCTGTTAGGCTGCTGAAAGGTGGAATTGTTTTGTGACGTGTGATTTTAGTATCAAACTCTGGGAGGATGATGCAAGGAGGAAGATGAATGGCACCGTTAACTGGAGTAGCCACGACTGGGAGGATGTTGCAAGGAGGAAGAGGAATGGCAGCGTTAACTGGAGTAGCCATGACTGGGAGGATCATGCAAGGAGGAAGAGGAATGGCAGTGTTAACCGGAGTAGCCACGACTGAGAAGATGATGCAAGGAGGAAGAGGAATGGCAGCGTTAACTGGAGTAGCCACGACTGGGAAGATGATGCAAGGAGGAAGAGGAATGGCATCGTTAAGTGAAGTAGCCAAGGCTGGGAGGATCATGCAAGGAGGAAGAGGAATGGCAACGTTAACTGGAGTAGCCACCACTGGTAGGACGCTGCGCGGAGACGCTCATGGCGCAGCCTGGAGGCGAGTTTAGCTAGTGAAGGCTCAGCCTCTGCAGAAGGACGGAAATGCGAAGAAGGGATAGTTAGTGGACCTGGGAAATAAAACATGGGCCGCTGTCAAAGGGGAAGACGCCTTCTCCATCTAAGCCCCCCAAACAACTGGTCTCATCTCTGAAAAACCGACAGACCCTCCATCAGACAGAACTCCCGGGAAGCGCAACATTAGTATTTATTTTACTTTTCCAGGACTCTCGTGCAGCAGCCAAACGTGGTGGTGGTGGAAGAATAGCTCCAAACTTAAACTCTGAGGAAGAGGAAGCTAGGAAAGAGGAAAAGAAAGAGGAAGGAGTGAGGCCAAAGGGACGATCCCTTTGGTCATCCAAGGGGCTGGAGCAGTTAAGACCACTGCAAAAATGTGCAAGGAACAGTGGCCAAAAGCCAAAAGACTTCAGATCCACACTCCAACCTAAAGGAAACAGGAAAATCCAATTTCCTCAAGCGGAGTAGAGTTGGTTGGGGAGATTCGACACAAGGAGAAAGAAGGCACAGAACAGAACTCCACCCCTCCCTCGTTCTCCTGGAACCGTCTAGAGCTGGGCTATCCAGTGTGGTTACCCACCGGTAGTTATTTACCTTTGAATCAATTAATCAGTTAAAAGTAAGTACAATTAATTTTTAGAGGCTACATTTTAAGTAGTCCGTAGCCCCATGTGGTGGAATGTTGGGGAAGCTACTGTGTTGGACAGCACAGGTAGAGGACATTTCTACCTTTTTAGAAAATTCTTTTGGACAGTCCTGTTCTAGAGCAAATCAGGCCTCTCTCCAGACAACAGAAAATACAATACTGTGTACATACAGGCAAGGGGTGAAAATAAAGAAGATTATGAAGGAGCAGTGCACACAGAAACCTGAGCCACCAGAAGAGAACAAAGTTTATCTGAAAACCAGAGAAAGAATCATAGTGAACATGATCAGAAAGTCCACTGTGCACCATTCAGATGTTCACACGTGCAGAAAAATCTTTAAAAATGTCTTCTGGATAACTTAGAGATAAATGAAAGCAACTCAAGAGTAGGAAAATCATAGTATAAAAGCTGGAGCAATCCGTGAAACTAGTTAAACAGAAATAAAAGAACAAAGATTTATTTTAAATATTAGTGACATAAAATTAAAATATCAGGAATAATTCTTGACAAAGAAGGTGTATAATGTCAATAACGTTAGTGCCTGTATTCTGGTTCTGCACTCTGAGATTTTTTTTATTTTAATGGGTACGTTGGGAATTGGTAGCAGAGGTGCAGGGAGTGTAAGAGTGTGCTTTTCTCCCTAATTCCATATATATGGGAAGTAGTTCACTATTTCCTCTGTTGTGTCAATGTATTGAGAAAGTTTCTGATTCTTAATATTTGAGAGTATTAAGACACTTGTATATTTTCTAGCTTATTAAGAAAATAGAAAAAAGCAAGTAAAGGACTTTCATATAGTATCAGATGGTGGAAAAAAGCAAACAGAAGAAAGCATATAAGCCAAAGGCATAAGAAATATTTATGATATGTCACCAGCACTTGGAGGCCATAAGTTCATATTAGTGAAAATAACCAAAATGCAAAATGTGTAGCTTTTGCATGAAATATAACTGTGAAAGAATTTCAATAAAAGTTTTGAAATTCGGACAGAGATGAATTAGGCAATACCAACAGAAAGAACATGGGAGCTGCTACATATATAAAAAAATAGAAATCAATTTCAAGAAGCAATAAATGGGCAAAGATGGTAATTTTATTTGGATAGAAAAATTCACAATGATGTCATAACAGTTATGAACTTTGATACAGCAAATAATATAGAATGTAAATATATCCAGTGAATGTTTTTAAATATGCAAGGAAAATTTGACAAAAATAGCAGTTGAGGATTTTTAAAATATCTTTTAGTTTTTGATAGATCATTGAGGGGGAAAAAAATAAATGAAAGTAATGACTAATTTATTCAGTTGCAAATATTTCTCGAGTATGTCCACCATTGTGCCAGCCTTTAATGACACAATAGTGAAAGGGGCAAATGGAATATTTATACTTCGGAGATTATTCATAAATATGCATGTATCTTAAGGATGTGTATAAAGAAAATGCATATTTACACCCTTTTAAAAACTCACAGAATATTATTTAAAATGAAGATACATGAGAAAAAGAAGAAATTTTAATTTTTATACAGGCAAAATTCTCTGACCATCATATTTTAAAAGTAGAGATTGATTACAAAAAATTAAAGAGACAAAACTTTATTGACCTGGAAAAAGTCAACTCTTCTGAATATCTAAAATAAAACATAACTATTATCACCTCATATGACTTAGGAGTTAAGGAGAATGACAGTTATATATTCTGTGTGATAATTTCTAGCATGTGGTCATCTATACTGAGAGGAAAATCCATATTCTGAGATGCTTGTTAAAAATAAGTGAACCAATCTTTTTATTCTAACTATGAAAAAGAGATCAAGAAAATATACCAAGGAATTCAAAGTAAAAAATAGAAAATAATGAATTAGAAAGCAAAATGTATAATAGTGATTTGTATATATATGTATAATAGCTCAAAATGTATAATAGCTCAACATATATAAACATGTAAAGATGTGTATGAAAGCTATATAAGGAAATACAGGGCCAGGCACAGTGGCTCACACCTGTACTCTTAACATTTTGGGAGGCCGAGACAGGAGGATTGCTTGAGGCCAGGAATTTGAGACCAACCTGAGCAACATAGGAGACCTCACTCTTATTAAAAAAAAAAAAAAAAATAGAAAATTTATCTGGGTGTTGTGGAGGGTGCTTGTAGTCTCAGCTACCCCGGACATAGGCATGTGGATCAGTTGAGCCCAGGAGTTTGAAATTGCAGTGAGCTATGATGACAGCAGTGCACTCTAGCCAGGACAACATTGTGGGAACCTGTCCAAAAAAAAAAAAAAGTCTCTCTTTTTCTTTTCATACACACACACACACACACACACACACACACACGTATAAATGTATATATATACACACACCATATATATGTATGTGTATACATAGATACCTATTTAAAAACCTTTAAATCTATCAAGGCATAGCTTTCTATATATTACTTAGAGATAAATTTGACAAGTCATATACATTATATATATGAGTAAAACTACAAAAAATTCATAAACCATGAAATGTATAAATGAATAGATAATTTTTGGAAGAGAAAACTTAATAATGGAAAGATATCAGTTTTTACTATGTTATTCTGTACTTTTAAGAAAATGAAAAGTATCAGAAGAATTTGGGAGCATGGAGTGATTTGGCAGGTTTATTTTAAAATTCATCTAAAAACAAATTGATGAGAAGAGTGAACTAAGATTCCGTTTATATTTTATTGAGATAACGGGTGTTAGTGCCTTTAGGCAACAAAGCACCTAGAGTTGAACAAGTTGAGATCATTATCCACCATATCGGGGGTGATTGTACCCCCACCCTGGTTCCTGAATATTTTAAAGTTATTATGGAGATGAAACCTGCTACTATTATGAAAAGTGAACACCTTGCTAAGAGGGTGTTACAAAGCAGCAGTCCCCACCATTTTGGCAACAGGCACTGGCTTCATAGAAGAAAGGTTTTCCATGAACAAGGAGGAGGGGTGGTTTCAGGGTGATTCAAGTGCATTGCATTTATTGTGCACTTTATTTCTATTATTATTACATTGTAACATATAACACAATAATTATATAATGCACCATAATGCAGAGTCTGTGGGAGCCCTGAGCTTGTGTTTCTGCCACTAGAGGTTTCCATCCAATATTTGCAGCCATTTGCAGCACTAGCACCACCACCTCAGCGCCACCTTGAATCATCTGCTGTTAGATTCTCATAAGGAACACACAACCTCCATCCCTCTCATGCACAATTTACAGTAGGGTTCAAACTCCTACGAGAATCTAATGCTGCTGGTTATCTGACAGGAGGTGGAGCTCAGGCAGTGATGTGAGTCATGGGGAGCAGCTGTAAATACAGACAAAGCCTCCCTCCCTCACCTGCTGCTCGCCTCCTGCTGTGCGACTTGGTTCCTAACAGCACAGGCACAGGTTCCAGCCGTGGCCTAGAGACCACAGTTATAAAAGACCTATCATCAAATTGGGGCTTTAGTTGTGTGACTTGGGGGAGAACCTAAGAAAAGAGAGGTTTATTCTGGATTTAGTGTTGGCAGAAAAGCAACAATTCTATAATTGTGCATCTTAAAAAATCTCAGGTATAGGGAAAACAGGCTAGAATGAGACAAAGCTGTAATTGATTTTTTAAAAAGTAGCACTCATATTAGCCATGAGGTGTTTGGCACTGACCTTTTTGGTTTGCTCAGGGACAGTGACTATACTTAGATACTATGCAGTGGTCTCATTTTGTCTCACTTCATCGTAGTCTCATGCTAACTTTGCCTGATGTTGCTGTTCTGTGAGATTATTTATTTTCAGCAGTACAGCTTACTTCTAACAACTCTGTGGCCTTGTTGGAATTATCAGAGCAGTTCCTGGATCTCAGAAGCTACTTATTTTCTTTCTTGCAGTCATATTTGAAATTAATTCTACCATATTATTTTGTTACTTTAAATTCTTGTTTCTATTTTTTTCTGACTTCTTGAAGTTATTTAACTGGATTCATTTCCTTCAGGGATTACTCTTAAACTTTTTTAACAGTCTTTATGTAAAATCTTGTGAGTGATACATGAACTGAAATATTTTAACTCTGACTTACTGTTTCCCATGTTATTCTTCTGCTATCTTAGTTTCATCTCATTTTTAAACACAATAAACTAGGTCAATAGTAATATTGTAAACAGTTGACCACTTAAATTCAACCAACATATTTCAAATTCTTCATCACTTATTTTTTGAAACACCTTGCTTTCTTTTGGTTTCCTTTAATAGAAATTTTCTGTCCTATTAAAGGAAAAAGAACTTTTATTTCACCCACCATTCCATGATAACCTGTCTGTGTACTGAATTTCAGATTTAAAGCAATTTGTTTTCTAGTAGTTTGGACACAGAATACCCATCTTTCAAAATCTATTGTTGCTGGTGTAAGTCTTTTGTACAGCAAAAGTCACACCATTTCTTTTTAGTTGCTGTTCAGATTTGGTGATTTCTCATTCATTTCTACGAGTTTTCTAACTTTTGAAAACTCTGTAGATTTTATAATGTGCTAGTAAAATTAGGTGACCCCCCAAATTAGGCATTTATTTGTTTGACAAATATTTATCGAAGGCTCATTACTTGCCAGGCAGTATCCAGGCAGTGTTCGTCTACATACTTTGGCTAATGCATTGACAAATGATCCATGCATAAAATACTTTATGTAAAACAGGTTAGCAAAAGATAATTTTCCTGCTATCTAGGTGTTTGGCCTTAAAAAGCTGTAAAAAATAGTTGCCGTATGGTCTATGCAGATTATGCAAAGACTTTGGAAGACTGGTCTCATGACTCCCAGCTTATAAACTGCCTCCAGCTTTAATAAAATAAGGCTAGGAATTTATTAAAAAATTGAACATTGGCAAAAAATATATCCTTAGAGAGTTGTCTGAGTTCTTAAGGTGCGAGGATGTGCAGTTCATGGAAAGATTTCAAAGCAATTGACATGTCCACTGAAATTTGAGGGATTCAATGAGTAGTGACTCACACCCATAAAAGTTTAAAGTTAGCAACAAGCCAGTGTGGGCTCTTATTGCAGCAGGAGTCGAGGGAGGCTCTACCAGGAGCAAACTGAGCTTTCAATGATAGCTGGGGTCAAGGGTATGTGGCATCTATAGGATAGACTGGGAGTCCATAGAGGGAAACCCCACTTTAGACTCTTTCTTACATCTTGAATAGTTTAGTGAAGGTCTAGCAGCTTGCTACTGGTTCCCAGTTTCCATGTCATATTGCCAATCTTCAAAATAATATGGAGCTCCCACTTCTGGCCAAAATGGAGTAACAGTGGAGAAATAGTTGTTTCTTGTCTGAAACAACAAAATGCTAGGCAAAAAGAAATAAAATCAGAGTTTTCAAATCATGGGATGTCAAGTAACAAAGGCCAGTGATCCCTGAGAGGTATGTAAGTAAATGAGGGGAGCGATATAACTGCCAAGACACTTTTCAGAGCAAGGGGAGAAGTGGGGGAACCCAGGTGGAACTTGTCAGTTTTTCTGAACAAAGGAGACAGAGCTAGGAGTCCAAGGAAGCCAAGTAGTTGGAGTTAGTAGGACAGAGCAACAGAGAAGGGAGATATTCAGAGACAGGATGCTTTATAAATCTGTAGAAGATCCCTCTCTAGTGCTTAGCTGAGATCTGATCTGCTCATAAGCTGTTTAAGTTCAATGAAACAGGTTCTCCCCATGATCCTCAGATTGGAGACAATATTATTCATAACTCAGGTAGGGCCACAAATAGTTTCTTTTTCCACCAAGCTTCCTAAACCATAGGTAATGAGTAGACACTCCAAAGGATCTTTCCTAAATAGTGGAGCAAAATTAGTCCCAGACCCCAAAAGATCCTCTCATAATAAAGCTCAAACTATTAGAATATAAAAATATCCAGCACCCAATAAGGTAATATTTACAAACTCTGGCATTGAATAAGAAGTTACCAGGCCTGGAACGAACCAGAAAGAATGAGGCACAGTGAAGATAAAGTTGATTCCATCAGAACCAATCCAGAAATCACACCAATGAGAGAATTAGTAGAAAGGGACATTAAATCCATCATTGCAATTGCCTTCTGTATGTTCAAGAAACCAGAGGAAAGACTAGATATGATAACCAAAATTTGTTATATATATCTAAAACATACAAAAAAAACTCCCAAACTGACCAACCAACCAAACAAAAAACTTCTGGAGGTGAAAATTTACAATATATTAAAAAATACAATACCCTAGGTGATCAAGAGAAAGAGACAACAAATCACAGACTGAGAGAAAATATTTGCAAAAGACACTTCAGTTCCTAAAGAGCGGTTATCCAAAATACTACATATACAAAGAACTCCTAAAACTCAACAATTAGAAAACAAATAATCCAATCATAAATCTACAGAGGTCTGTATAGATACACCTCACCAAAGGAGATACACATCGTACATCATTAGGGAATTGAAAATTTTAACAATGAGATTACACTAAAAAGGCCAAAATCTAGAACACTGAACAAAATTCTGTGTGAGGATGTGGAGCAACAGGAACTCTCATTCAGCGTTTTTGGGAATGCAAAATGGTACAATCGCTTTGGAAGCCAGTTTTACAATATCTTGCACAACTAAATACACTCTTACCTTACAATTCAGCAATCATGCTGCTTTATATTTACCTAAATGAATTTAAAACTTATGTCTACACAAAAATCTGTACACAGACATGTATAGCAGCTTTGTTCATAATAGCCAAAACTTAGAAGCAGATAAGATGTCTTTCAGTAGGTGAGCGTATAAACTATGGTATATCTATACAGTGCAATGTTAATCACAGCTAAAAAGCCCTGACAGACATGGAGAAATCATAAATGCATTAAAATAAGTCAATCTCATAAATACTTCTTGATTCCAAAGGTATGACATCTGGGAAAGACAAAACTATGGAGACTGAAAAGGTTAGTGGCTTCCCCAAGCTGTGGGGAGGAGAGTGGGGGAGGGATGAAGAGGTGGAGCATAGAGAAGTTTAGAGCCATGATACTTTTCTGTTTGATAATAGAAAGGTGGGTACATGTTTATGCATTTGTCAAAGAGCAAAGAGTGAACCCCAAGGTGCACTATGGACGTTGGTTGATAACTAAGTGTCAGTGTTGGTTCATCAGTTTTAACAAATGTACCAGACTGGTGGAGGATCCTGATGGAGGAGAAAGCTGTGTGGGAGGGAAGGGAACATGCTGAAACCCTCTGTACTTTTCACTTAGTTTTTAAAAATTGCTTTAAGAAAATAAAGGCAGTTCACACTAGATGAGATTAACCATTATTAGACATTGTAGAAGAAACAATTAAGACACTTGAAGACATGGCAATATATACTATCCCAAATTGACTGTAGATAGGACAAAAAAAAAAAAAAAAAAAAAAGACTGAAAAAATATCAATAGAACTTCAGTGAAATGGTGATAAATATTATCAACTAACTTGACCTATTTGCTATTTGTAAAATTAACAAGTCAACATATATGTTCTTTTCAAGTACATTTAAAAGGTTTACCTAAATAAACCCTATTCATGTCCATAAAATAATTCTAAATAAATTAAAAAAGAATTAAAGACATATAAAGTATCTTGTGTAAACATGACAGAATTAAACAAAAAATGAATAACAGAAGATCTCTGTCTATGTCTCCAAAGATTTGGAAGCTAAATAGCAAAATTCTATATACCTACAAATCATAACAGAAATTAAAAGGGAAATTTAAAAGCATTTTGAACTGAATGAAAATAAAAATACAGTGTAGAATAATGAATAATTATATGAACAGTCTCATAAGAACAGTCAACGGTTCTTAAGAGAAACGTTGAAAGCAAGACAGTCTCCTGGCTGGCCTAGAGATGTTTTGCAGCCTGGGAACAAGCCCTCAAGTTAGTGCTCTAATGAGATGAGATCAGTCACTTGTTAGTAAGCAGGTGTTGGACTTTGAACATTTGTGGTGCTTCAGGGTGGGAGTTGAGCCCATGGGGAGACAGCATATAGCCATACTACAGCATGCAGTGATCCTTAAGCACATAGGTCTCGTACATGGCACTCCCCCCCCCTGTTGTGTATCATCTCAATAAATAGCAACTGTGGACGTTGCTCCAGGCTCTCCTGCATGTCTGGTGACATGTCTGGTGACCTCTTGCAAGCTTGTACTTTCAATCTGCGTACTGGCTATTTCCTGAGTGTGGTGCCAATGACACAGTGGCTCTGACAACACAGCATATCAGAGTTTATGGGATGCACATTAATATTAGTATAGAAGAAATATCTCAAATCAATGGCCTCAACTTCTACCTTAGAATATTGGAAAACAACGGGCTTCCACCTAAGAATACCCAAAGAAGAAGAAGAAGAAAGGAAATAATACAGACCAGAAAAGATATAAACTAAGTTAAAAAAAAAAAAAAAAAAAGAAAAAGAAAAAGAAAGAAAGAAGGAAAGAAAGCAAAGAAAAAACAACAAAGATAATCAAAGGAACCAAAAGCTGCTTGAGAAAAATCAATGAAACTAACAAACCTATAGTCAGGTGGGTCAGGAAAACAAGATAAATTAAAACAAATTACCATTATCAGGAATGAGAAACGTAACATTACTATGGGTACTAAAAGATAATAAGAGGATACTATGAGCAATGTTATACCAATAGAACAACTTAAATGCAATGGGCAATTTTTTTCGAAAGACATCAATTAACAAAGCTCACTCAAGAAGAAATAGATAACCTGAATAATCTTGTATCTGTTATAGTAATGCATTTATCTTAAAAGTGTTCCCCCCAAAACAAAGAAACAATTACATCTGTGGCCCAGGTGACTTCATTATTCAGAGTGGAATAATCCATCATAAAAAGGAATGATGTATTGATATATATTAAAACATGGATGGCCACAAAAAATATCACACTGTGTGACAGAAGCTAGATTAAAAAGGTCTTATGTAATTGGAGACCATATAAAAAGTCACATACCAATTACATAAAATATCCAGAATAGGTAAATCTTTAGAGACAGCAGACTGGTGGTTGCCAGGGGTGTAAAGATGAGGTGGGATGGGAACAACTGCTTAAATGGTACAGGGCTTTTTTCAGGAGCAATGAAGACATTTAGGAACCAAATAGAGATAGTGGTTATACACATTGTGAATATAGTAAATGCCACCAAATTGTTTTCCTTAAAATGGTTAATTTTATGCTATATGAACTTCACCTAAAAATAGAAAACTGGTAGATGGACTTACAGAATATAGAAAATATAAAAAAGTGATACACTTATAATACCATCAAAATATAAACTAAGGATAAGTCTGATAAAATATGCACAAGGGCTAAGCACTAAAAACTGTAAGCATTGCCAAGAGAAATGAAAAAGCTAAATAAATAAAACATGATAAACATGATAAAACAAGATAAAACGTGTCCATCCCAGGCCTATGAAGTCTCAGTAATGTCAAGATGTCAAATATTTTCCAAACTGATCTTTGAATTTATTGTGATACCAATTACAGGCTTTTTGTTTGTTTGTAGAAATTGAGAAGTTGGTTCTAAAATTCAGAGGTAAAACCTACAATAGCTAAAAACCTATTAGAGAAGAAGAAATTTGCAAGACTTAAAGCACTTGACTTCAAGACTTATAAAGTGAGTCAGTGTGATACTGGCCCCAAGATTGACAAAGTGGCCCAAGGAACAGAATGGAGAGCTGAGAAATAGACTAAGATATATTAGGTCAACTGAAGTTTTGACAAAGTTGCAGAGGCAGGTCGATTCAGGAAGGATAGTATAGTCCATTGAATGGCAATGGAAAAACTGGATGTCTAGATGCAAAAATAATTAAAAGATAACTTTAATTTGTGCTTCATAGATTTTTAACTTCATATGGACTTTAGAACTGAATGTAGAACTTAAAAAAAAAAAAACTTCATGTGGACTATGGACGTAAATGTAAAACATAAGTCTATACAATTGCTGGATAAAACCACAGAAGTATATTTTTTCATTCAGTCACAGAAAGGGATAAAGTACTGATACATATTAAGAATGGATGGCCACAGAAACATTAAGCTATCTGGAAGAAGCCAGATTTAAAAGATTAAGTAGAGACTTTTTAGATACACATGCAATAGCAGAAGGAGAATCTGAAAGGAAAAAAAAGATAAATTGGACACCACAAAGATTAAGAACGTTTTGCTCTTTAAATGGCAATGCTTAAGATAATAAAAAAGACAACATACAGGTTGGAGACAGTATTTGTAAACTACACATCTAAGAAACAACTTGAATTTAGAAAATGTAAAGAACTCTCAAACTTTAATAATAAGAAAAATCCAACTCAGTAAAAAATGAGAACAATTTGAATAAACACTTTATCAAGGAAGATTTAGAAATGTGAATGTAAATGAAAAGACATTCAACCCTGCTGATCACGAGGAGAGAGCAAATTTAAATCACATCGAGGTATCACCATGTTGTGGTAACACCTATTAGAATGTTGAAAATAGAAAAGGTTGATTATATTAAGTCTTGGGGCATGAAGCATCTAGAACTCTCATATTCTGTTTTTGGGAATATAACAGTTTGGCATTTTCTCAAAAAAGTAAAAATGTGTTCTATATTTCTCACCATTTCACTGCTGGTTATGAAACGAAACATAAATACATCAAATTCTTATACATAAATAGACAACTTACAAATTCTTATTTGTAAATTTGTTTATGAAACGAAACATAAATACATCAAATTCTGATACATAAATAGACAACTTATTTGTAATAACCCAAATTGGAAACAACCTAAATGTCTATTGACAATTAATTTATAAACAAATTGTGCACATCTATACAATGTATAAACATACACACACAGACTTACTCATGACAAAATAAAGAATAAATACCCATGATAGTTGCAGTCCTCATTTCTGTAACTGATCACATTGTCATAGCCCGTATTTGTAACTAATTTCTTTCACTCCTCATTCTGTGTTGTCTTTGCCCTCAGAAAGCACTTCAGATGCTTGTGGTTCTTTGGTAGGGTGACCCACACTTTCATTCCTTGAGGTTCCGGGCCATTTCCAATATTACCTAACTTGGCTTGTTGTAGTTTTCTATTGACTCCTGTACTCCAGACGTTTTCTTCCTTACCTCCGTTTATTTGTCTTTAATTCAGAGCTGGGTGGCAGTCTCAACCTCCAGTTTAATGAAAGCCTTGTTGTGTCTTTTAGCAGAAACAATTCTCCCTTTGGAACTAAGGTCTATAGATCAGCATAGCATAAAGTTGCAGGGAGTAAAAGCAAAAATATAACTGATGGGTCAACAGGTGTGATAGTGAATGCTGTCAATTCCATCTCTCTCTAACTCCTTGACCTGTGAATCCTGGATATGAAACAAAGAGCAACAGAATGTGCTGATTCAGAGCACGTGCAGGCTCCTGGAGAACCTTGTCCTAGACTACTGATGTATAGGACCTGACTGGTCCTATACCTGAATATCCAAGTCATATTCCATTATTCTAGCTAGCTGTTTCAGGATGATGGATAACATGGTAATATCAATGAATTTCATGAGCACGAGCCTATTACTGCACTTTACTTACTGTAATGTTTGTTCCTTGATACCATGATGATAAATAAGGCACTCTGGAATATCATAAATGGTAGTTTTGGCAGAAGACTTGCATACCAGGGAGGAAAATCTATTTCTAGAGTAAGTATTCATTTCAGTAAGAAATGAAATAGTCCTCTTTCCATGGTGGAAGCAATCCAGCGTAATCAACCTGCCATCAGGTCACTGGCTGATCCCCTGAGAGCATAATGCCCTCTCAGGAATTCCTCTGGCTGATTAGACTCTCAGCAGTGCCTGTAGCCAGTTCAGCCTTGTTTGAGTTGAAGTCCATCTTGCTGAGCCCACGTATGACTTTAATTCCTGCCACCATGGCTGCTTTGCTCATGAGCCCATTGGACAATTTCAGGGGTGGCTGGGAAGAGACACTGGTATCCACAGGAAAGATCATCCTATTTGAGTATTGAAATCTTCCTGTGCCAATGTCATCATTTTATGTGTACTCATACAGAACACAAACATCTTTTTTTGCCCATTCAGGGATGTTTATCCACATCTCAGTTCCCCAAATTCCCTCATCACCAATTTTCCAGTCATGTTCATTGCAAATCCCTGACCATCCATCCATACCCTTGGCGGCATCCCGTTAGTGTGTAACTGCATATCTGGCCATTTCTCCTTTTAAGCAAAGTATGCAACCAAATGAAATGCCTGGGAGGATTTCCCTTCACTGTTGTCCTTCAGGGATGTCCCAGGATGGGTGGTAGTGTGGTGGCTAGCTGCTGCGACTGTCCACTGCAGTGGGGTTCTGTGTGTTGTACACAACCATCTGTAAACCAGGCCTGAGTTTTCTTCCTCTGTCAACCGGCTGTGGGGAGCTCCCCGTAAGACCTCAGGTACACACTGGGAGAAGGCAGTGTAACAAAAGCGGGGACCACAAGCATTCAGGTCACTTCCTGGTGTGACCTACGTGTGCATTCAGGGCTAGCTCGAGGCTGATCCTATCCATAAACTTCCATTAAGATGGAGTGCTACTGTGCCCATCCAACCTTCATGGTTCAGTGATCAGATAACACCCTCCTTGTGGTACGCAGGTTGCACACTAATTCGGGGCCTATGGTTAAGAAGTTAATGTCTACTAAGGCCCAGGGGCAGGATAAAGCTGTTCTCAAATGGAGAGTAGTTATCTACAGAGGAGAGCAATTTTGCTTCACATTCCTAAGGGGTTTGCACTGTAATCGTTTTTAGGAGGTTGTAAAATAGCTGTTCTCCTTGTGATCAACAATTCAAATCCATTGACTAGGCGGGATCAAGGGGAGAAGCTGCTTTTCTGGTGGCCTGGACCTGCCACTGGACTTCCTCTTGTTTTAGACTCTTCCTGAACCTAGACAATTTTCAAGTCACTCAGTAAATGGGGTGGCGTAGTATGCTCAAATGATAAATGTGCTAAGCCTTGGAGTCCCAAAATCTGATGAGGCCCACTCGGCATTGTGCCTCTTTACCAGTCACAGAAGGTGCAAGATGCACAGCTTGCATCTTCGTGTTTCCACCATATGGTGCCCCCGCCATAAACGTCACTGAAGTAGAAGGGCCCTGGATATTTTCTTCAGATTTATTTTCTACCCTTCATGCATATGTCTTACCAATAAGTGTAGAGTTGCTGCTACTTCTTGCTTACTAGGTCCAGTCAGCATAGTGTCTGGAATGCAATGGACCAGTAAGATATCTGTGGAAAAGAAAGGGGGGTGCACCACCCGTGCACAGATGATGACACAGACAGGAGAGTTGATACACTCTTGTGGAATTTTTTTTTTTTTTTTCTAGCACAGTAAAGGTGTATTGTTGGCCTTGCCAGTTGAAAGCAAGTTTCTTTGGGTGTTTTTTATTAATAGGTATGTAGAAAAATGTGTTTGTCAGATTAATAGCTGCATACCACGTGCCAGGGGATGTGGTAAATTGCTCAAGCAGTGACACCAATTCTGCTACAGCAGCTGCAATTTGAGTCACCACCTGGTCAAGCACCTGGTCAAGTTTACAATAACCCACTGTCATTCTCCAAGATCCAACGTCTTCTGCACAGGCCAACTAGGTAGGTTGAATATGGGGGATGTGACGGGAGTCACTGCCCCTCCATTCCTTAAGTTTTTGAGTGTGGCATTAATTATCTGTGTTCCCTCCAGGAATGTGGTATTGCTTTTGGTTTCTTTTTTTCTAGATAGAGGAAATTCTAGTGGCTCCCAGTTGGTTTTTCCCACCATAATAGCTCTCACCCCACAGGTCAAGTTTTTGAGTATTTCTATTTGATCGTGCATTCCACATCTGGGAAAATAGCCACAGGATGAGTTCAGGCACCCACTGGGCTCACTGTGAGATGGAGTTGAACTGAAACCACGTCACTGATCTTCTTACCTCTATGGGCTCCTACTCTGTGGAGCAGTGATGTTTTGGGTTTCCCGGAGTGAGTGTCAGTTCAGAGCCAATATTCTATAGTTCCCGAAAAGTCTGATTATTTCCTTTTCTTCAATGCACAGTTACATGGGAAAAAGTAATAGGTCCCTTTGGCAAAAGCTAGGAGACAGATTAATGGCAGTGGACCAGGGGTCTTCATTTTTGAAGCTGCATACCACGGGGGGTATACATTTTTGGCAGTGGACCAGGGGCCTTCTTTAAGGGGGCCTGGCCTCCTATTCATATAAGGGGCTCTAGGTCTCAAAGTTGCACCAGTCCAAGAATCAATTGAGGCCATGATTGCCTGTTTTTATGATTCAAGTTAGACTTTTGTTCACTTGACCTATGATTCTTATACAGATCAGGTAAGAAATTAATAGGCTTCCTATCTATTTCACTTTCAGAAATACCATGATCAACTCGCCGACTCCCCAGGTCTCTGTGAGTTAGCTCACTTTGATTACTGCTGTGACTGCTGGTTGTTTCAGTAACGATACTCACCTCGTCTTTGGCAATTGAGTGCAGAGGCTTGGCCCCTGCAACTCCAAGATCCAATCACCTCCACTGCATTTGGGCTTCCTAATTCAGTGGCGGCATTTGCCACTATAATTTCTGACACGCAGAGACTTACCACAGAGCTCTTCAAAGATGTGGGGGCTCCCCACACAAACTTATTTCCCACAGTCACAGTGAAAGTTGTGTCCTCTGGATTTGCCTGGTTGGTAAGTATATCTTACATGACAAATCTAACATTCCAATCTCCCTGAGCCTTTGAATTCCTTTCCAGGATACCAAGGCAGTTATGGCATTTCAAGTTCATTTACTTTTGGTTTGTGTTTCAGCCAACCAAACAAATTGTTAGATCTCTAACTTGAGTGGCACCCTTAAATTCATCATCTCTGCTTTGTAGGCGCATATTAATAAATTCAGTCTGACCCAACTTTGTACCATATCCACTATTATCTCCTTCTCATCATATTTATTCCCATCCAAAGGCTCTGAATTTTTTCTGTATAAATTAGACACACGAAGTGGTTCTTTCAGAGTATAATGTGATTTTTTATGGGTCACACTTTGTACCTCAGCTGCTTGGACTTGAGGCTGGTTATAGATCCAGAATCAAAGAAGAGGAAACATGGAAGTGGTTCCTGAATGGAATTGGCAGCGTTTTGCAAAGCAGCTTCCTTAGGGGAGGCCGTTACAGTTTCCTCGGACAGAAGCGGGGCCTTCTTGTCAGTCAGTGGTGGGGCAGCTGCTTTCTAGGGACAAAGAGGATGAATTGGAATTCAGCGGTTTCATATCTCCATATGCATCGTGATCTTCCCATATGTCCCTGTTCCAATTTTTAGGATCTCATTTCATCCCAATCTATGCCCTCACTTTTAATAGCAAACAGTGAGAGCTGGGAATTCAATCTGTGTTGTGATTCAGCCATTGTAGTTTACTGGTCTTGTAATTAAGCCATTTGCAGGGTAAGATTCTATGTGTAGTTTTGCAGACATAGAATCTTTTAAGTCATTCACACAGAATTTGGACTAGGAATTCGAGTCCTGAGCTCATCCTCCTCTCCTCCCTCCCCCCGCCGAGCAATCAGCCAGTCTCAGTCATTTGTTTAACAAAAACATTCAAAGGTATAATAGTCACAGACACCTGGATTAGGAGTATCCTCTGTATCTCTATTGCAAGAAACTATCAGCATCATCTTCACTACTGAAAGTCATTCCAACTAATGACTCTGGAAATAGAGTCATTAGTTCCTTTAAATCTAATCAATCCTATTTCTATTGGGATTCCAGAAATGTGAGAACCAGTTCATAAAATTCATCCTTAAGATTCTCTTCCATTAGAACCACTCAAAGCAAAAATATCTATTAATCAGGGTTCAGAATAAAGAACCAAAAGGATGGGTATGTGGTGTGTTTTGTGAGAGAGAGAGAGACACTGAGATTTTAAGGAGTCGACTCATATCATTGTGGAAGCTGACAATTCTAAAATCTGTAGTGTAGGACAATGGAGTTGAGTCCCAGGGAAAACTGTTGTTTCCTGATCCAAAGGTAGTTGTTGGCAGAACTCCCCCTTCTGTGGGGGAGGTGAATCTTTTTTGATTGAAGACATCAACTGATTTGTTGAGTTCCACCCACATTATGAAGGATAATCTGCTTTAGTCAAACTCTACTGATTTAAATATTATTCTTATACAAAAATACCTTCTCTGAAACAACTAGAATAATGTATGACCAAGTATCTGAGTATCATGGCCTAGCCAAGTTAACACATAAAATTAATCTTCATAGAAGTCTCTGTGAGAACTCAATGTTCTGTTTATGATGTTGGAGTTAGTAAATGCAAAGATATGTTGCATAAACAGGCTTATTTTCAAGATGCACAGTGCCTGTTTATAGGGAAGCACTTTTTGTGTATTTTGAAGCAAATTACTTTTCTTCTTAAAAAAAATGAAACCATGATGTGCATTTCTTAGTCGCTTTTGTTTCTTTTTACGTGGAAGTTTCTATCAGAAATCTAAATTCATGCTCCAGAAATCCAAAATAGAAACTTTTTTTTTTTGGTTCCATTTTCCAATGAAGTTTTAGAGAAACAGTTATAATTATGCCAGCCTTTATTTCTTACCGTTAACTATGCCACATGCTGAATCTTGTGATTTCTTTAGGGAGACATTTTATTAAATGTTTCCATATGCAGAGAGGGGGTGGTGGTGGATGTTTTTAACTATGCCAAATCTCATTTTACCAAATCTTAGTGATAAGTTAAAAAAAAGCTTCAACCCCCCCCCCCCCATTCACACACACATACACACTTTACTTTACTTTGGAACTGCTGAGTAAGTGACTATCCCAATAACGTTTGCAGAAGAAAACACACCAGACGGATGTGGAATTACCCTCAGCATCGACACTGCCTTATCTAGTTCAGGGGCTCGTGTGCTCCTAGTTTTAAACCTGCTGGGTTGTCCCAGGTCTATCTTGCTTCTTTGATCTCTCTTAACCATAAATACTTAGGTATTCCTCATATCTGGAAGATAACACACATATGGATGGCAACGATTTTTATAGTAATTTCTTATTAAACTTGTTATGTTGAGATAATTATAGATTTTCATACAGCTGTAAAAAACAAATACAAAGAGTTCCCAGGTGTTCTTTAGTCAGTGTTGTCCTCTCACCCCAAGAGTAATGTATTGGGAATGTCACGGCCAAGGCATTCACATTGACTCAGTCAAGCCACAGAACTGCCATCACTAGTCCCTTCCTAGGCCACCAACAGCCACTGGTCCAGTCTCCACTTCTATACCTTTGTCATTTAAGAATGTTATATAATGGATTTAGATAGTATACAATCTTTTGGGATTGGCTTTTTCTCAGTCTGTATAATTCTCCGGAGATTTATCTCAGTTGTTATTCATGACAATTTGTTCTTTTTGTTTCTGAGTATTTCCTGGGATGGATGGATATATGACACACAAAAATTTGTTTCAACACACACTAATTGAAGGACATTATGATTGTTTCCAGTTTGAGATTATTGCAATTAAAGCTGCCTTAACTTTGTATACAAATTTTTGCTTGATGATACACTTTTCTTTCTCTGGGATAAATTTCTAGAAGTGTAATTGCTGGCTTGTATGGTAGATACAATTTTAGTTTTTTAAAGAAACTGTCAAACTGTTTCTCAGAGTGGTCAGACCATTTTGCATTGCTACCAGAAATATAAAAGTGACTTAGTTCCTCCACATCCTCACCAGCACTCAGTGGTGTCACTAGTGTTTACTTTACCTGTTTTCATAGACATATCTTGATAGCTCATTGTAAGTTAAATTTGTATTTTCTTAATATCTAGTGATGTTGAACATGTTTTTATGTGTTTGTCATCTGTATATCCAGTTCAATGAAACATCTATTGACATACTTTCCTATTTTCTGAATGGATTATTTATTGTTTTGCTATTGAGTGTTCTTTATGTACTCTAGATACTACATATACAGTTCTTTGTCCGATATGCGATGCGCAAATCGTTTCAACAGTCTGTAGCTTGCTGTTTCATCCTCCTGAGAAAATATTTGCAAAGTAAAGCTGTTAATTTTGATGAAGTCCAGTACAATGATATTTCCTTTTAGGGACTGTCCTTCGGATATAAAATCTAAGAATGTTTTGCCTAGCCCTCAATCCTAGAAATTTCCTTCTGTGTATTTTTCTCAAGTTCTATTATTTTACATTTAATTTTATGAGATGTTTTGACTTAATTTTTGCTTGAGATGTCATTCTTAGTTCAAGGTTCTTTGTGTGTGTGCTGGAATGTCAAATTCTCCCCCACAATTGGTCAGGAAGGATATTCTTGCTTCATTGAATCGCTTTGGCACTTTTGTGAAACTCAATTTGGCAGATAACATTTGCCCAGGTTATCCGTTGTCTGTGTGACTGTTCCTCTTCTATTACCCCACAGTTTTGATACTGCAGGTATGTAATAACTCAAGAAATTAGAAAAACTAATCACTCCCACCATATTATTATTTTTCAAAATTACTTTCCATATTCTAGTTCATTTGCCTTTCCATGTATATTTTACAAATGTGTGTACAAACAATTTTGCTAAGATTTTGATAAAACTTGCTTTACATTTGTAGATCATTTTAGGGAGAATTGTATCCTTACTATATTGAATCTTCCAACCCATAATTTTTGTGTATATCTTCATTTATTTTTGTGGCTTCCTGTGGGTTACTTGAACATTTTTTTTTCAAATTCAAATTTTTACCCCCTTTTTCAATTGATGCTGTCTTTTAGTATGTCTCTTTCAGCATATTCTCTTGGTATTTCTTTATGTCTACATAACTATCACAGTCTTAATGGTGTCAAGGCTTTACTAGTTTGAATGAGTGTAGAAACCTTACCTCCTTTTAAACCTTAACCCTATTTATTTTTTTATTATTTTTTTTCATTAAATCATAGCTGTGTACATTAATGTGATCATGGGGCACCACACACTGGTTTTATAGACCGTTTGACACATTTTCATCACACTGGTTAACATAGCCTTCCTGGTATTTTCCTAGTTAAGAAATGTTATAGAATAGAATAGAAATGAATAGAATGGAATAGAAATTTCTAAGAATAGAAATATTAAGACATTTACTTTCCACATTTACTAAATTTCACATGTACCCTTGTAAGATGCACCGCAGGTGTAATCCCACCAATCACCCTCTCTCCGTCCATCCTCCCCACTCTCTCCCCTCCCTCTCTCCCCTTCCCCCTATTCTTAGGTTATAACTGGGTTATAGCTTTCATATGAAAGCCATAAATTAGTTTCATAGTAGGGCTGAGTGCATTGGATACTTTTTCTTCCATTCTTGAGATACTTTACTAAGAAGAATATGTTCCAGCTCCATCCATGT
>CAUYPK010066261.1:0-62619 GCA_963574355.1 Loris lydekkerianus | reverse complement strand
CAAACCCAGCCCCGCCGAACTGCAACCAAAAAAAAAAAAAAAAAAAAAAAAATAGCCGGGGGGTGGTGGGGGGCCCGTGTTGGCCCTCTGGGGGGGGGGGCGGGCGCACCCACTCGCCCAACGCCCAGTGGGGGTGGGTGGGGTTTGGCGTTTCTCTTGCCCCCGCCGCCCGAGGCGCGGGGACTACCGGGCCCCCCAACACCGCCCGGCTATTTTTTTTTTTTTTTTTTTTTTTTTTGGTTGCAGTTCGGCGGGGCTGGGTTTGAACCCGCCACCCTTGGTATATGGGGCTGGCACCCTACTTACTGAGCCACAGGCGTTTTTTTTATGTTGATTCGCTCTAAGTCCTTCTGACCCAATACAACAACAAAGCAGGAAGGTGATGACACAGGAGGGTGCAAGATCACTTTTCATATTGTCTACAAAGGTGCAGACTATGCCACAAATTTGGCCAGTAGTTTTTAAAAGGCTGCTAATGATTGCCAAAGAGATGAGTTTACAATTTCCGTGCCTCAGCAACAATGAAAAAGTGTGATTATGTTGCCAGCTATAGAATGACTTGGAACTTGGCTCAGCACCTGTAAGCGCTGGTCACATGCACCAAGCTGGTGGGTTTGAACCCGGCAAGGGCCACCTAAACAATGACAACTGCAACAAAAAAAAAAGAGCTGGGCATTGTGGAGGGTGCCTGTAGTCCCAGCTACTTGGGAGGCTGAGGCAAGAGAATCGCTTAAGCCCAAGAGTTTGAGGTTGCTGTGAGCTATGATGCCACGCCACCCTACCGAGGGCGACATAGTGAGACTCTGTCTCAAAAAAAAAAAAAAAAAAAGAAAGAAAGAAAGAATGACTTGGAACTTCTAGCAAAATGCCTACCTACTGGAATGAACCTGGAAATGTTTCTCATTCATTTGGCCCACACAAGTATTTCTAAAAATACAGGCTCACAGTAGTTGTACTTTTAGCTTTTTTCATTTTGGGAGCATACATTCTACACTGGTTATTTATTCAAGTGTGTTAGCAGTGAGAGGGGGAGGCAGGCAGACAAGAAAGACTTGTGGGTTAGTGATGGGGCAACACAACAGAGACTCAAGGGCTGCCTCCTGCCATGCTCTGGACGTCACCCCTGCCTGGGCTCCTGGGTGTGAGTATGCAGGGAATTGGGTGATCTCTGCTTCTGGTTCTGCAAGATTTAGCAAATGACACAGGATACTCAGTTAAACTTACATTCTGATAACAAATTATTTTTAGTATAATTATGCAGGTGAAGACTGACTAGCAGACCATACAAGTGGTATGTCTGGGGGCAGAAGTGAAGGCTTCTAAGATTTTCCCCTAGCTTCCACTCTGGACAGCACACAAGCCTCAGCTAGAGCCCACAGCTCCTGCCTAGGAGCCCCTCCATGCAACTGTCTCATTCCAGGAACTGCCCCCTCTCAGAGCCCCAGGGAACTAACTTTTTAGGGTGTCAGGATGAATGTCTGGGAAGGATGAGGTTTCACTACAAGGATCCAGGAAAGGCTCACTGCTTTTCCTTAGCCTGAGGTCTAGGTGGGGATGGGTGTGCAGAGCCCAGCATGTCAGGGGAGGGTTATGTGGGTCAGCTGTGGGCTGGCCTGAGTCCCAATGGTCCAGACAGATGAGTGTACTGAAACGGGAGGGTTCATTAATTCCAGGGAGTGGGGAGCTCAGGGTGGGTAAGGCAAGGGTCCTTGCCTCTCATGTCATCCACAGCCAGCACACCAGGCAAACCTTCATCACAGGGGTGGGCCAGAGCTCCCTGTAGGGCAAAGGGTTTCAATCTCTGAGTCCCATCCATCTCCCCAATCTTCCTCGCATGTGGGGATGCTTTCTGCTATTATGAATGTTCTGAGTTTATCTCATGCCTGCAGAGCCCCTTCAAGGCTGCTCTATTAATTTATGGAGTCTTTGAAGCCTTTACAATTTATCTTTGCCACTTGGATGGGCAAATTCACCCATAGGTCTTCCTATGCATTGAGTTCCACAGGACTGAGGATTCAGAGGTTTTTCTCTCAATAACTAGTTTTTTTTAAATGTAGGTCCCTTTTATAGAAGGCAAAAAGTGCAAGTGGAAGATGCAAATAATGCTTGCTTGGTTTGTTTAATTTCCTTAAGAATATTTACAAATTTTAGTTATAGGCTTGGCCTATAGCTTAAGCAGCTATGGCGCCAGCCACATACACAGGAGCTGATGGGTTTGAATCCAGCCCAGGCCTGCCAAACAACAATGAAAACTACAACCAAAAAATAATTGGGCATTGTGGCAAGCGCCTGTAGTCCCAGCTACTTGGGAGGCTGAAGCAAGAGAATCGTTTAAGCTCAAGAGTTTGAGGTTGCTGTGAGCTGCGACACCAAGGCACTTTACCCAGGGCAAAAAAGTGAAACTGTCTCAAAAAATGGAAGGTGGGAAGGCAGGCAGGCAGGCAGGCAAGACGGTATTGCAGGCACCTGTAGTCTCAGCTACTCGGGAGGCTGAGGCAAGAGAATCACTTGAGCCCAAGAGTTTGAGGTTGCTGTGAGCTGTAACACCACAGCACTCTACCCAGGGAGACAAAGTGAGATTCCATTTCAAAACAAGAAAAAAAAACAAAAAACTAATCTCCATAATTTGATTTGCCAGAAGTTGACAGAATGATTTGATTGCCAACAAGTATCTGTATAGCATCTCCTGGTTCAAGATTTGCTACAAAAGTCTAATGGGATAAAGAAAGAGATTTGTGGCAGGGCCTGTAGCTCAATGGGTAGGGCACCAGCCACATACACCAACGCTGGTGGGTTCAAACCCAGCTCGGGCCAGCTAAACAACAATGACAACTGCAACAAAAAAAATAGCTGGGCATTGTGGCGGGCACCTGTAGTCCCAGCTACTCGGGACGCTGGGGCAAGAGAATCACCTAAGCCCCCCTGGAGGTTGCTGTGAGCTGTAATGCCACAGAACTCTACCAAGGGCAATAAGACTCTGTCTCCACAAAAAAAGAAAGAAAGAGACTTGTTTCAGAACTGGAGCCATAAAAGTTCTCAGGAATTAAATGGGAGATGGTATGTCTAACTAGGGGTCAGAAGGGTGTCTGTCTCATAGAGTCAGGGGGGCCTTCCTGGGCCCTCATCCCTATAGGTAGCAGCCCCAGGTTAGGTCCTGGCACCCTTTCCTTTTGTAATACCACTTGTGATTACTCATCCAGTTCTTTGCCCCATGTGACCCACCACCTAACTATAGCCAGTACGTAGGAGGTGCTCAAAATAGGTTTGTTGAATGAGTGAGTAAAGGCATAGCTCTTAGGAGGGATGAGGAGGGTGGCCAGCATTGCCAGGGGCAGAGGTGGTGAGAAATCAGAGAGAAAGGAAATGGTCTTATTAGTTTGGTCACAGCAATTTATCTGTACAGTGGAACTCCTCTGCTAGGACAAAAATGGGACATAAACTGGAATTGGGCTGAATGTGGAGAGCCCTGAATCCCAGCTGAGGCAGGAGGAATTTCTAAAAGGTTTCTGAGCAGAGAGGAAAGAATCAGAGCTATACCTGATGAAGGACATTCTGGCTGGGTGAGAGGAAAAAAGCAAGAAACCCACCAGGAAGGTAGTAACGACCTAACTATGGGGTGGCCAGGAAGTAGGAAGGCCGCAAGAGATAGAGACGAGGGGCCGACAGCAAGAGCATCCTCGTTGCTGCTAGCATTCCACAAGAGAAAGGTCTGACCCCAAATATCTCAGAAGGACATCAGCTCAGCAAAATGGGAGTTCTCGGAAGTGGACGGTTGGTGGCTTGAGGCAGCAGAAGGTTCAGTTTCCACACAGGGGAGACGGCAATGGTAACAACGATGCTCCATAGGGCTGCTGGTAGGAGTAACGAAGTTATTAAGATGCCTGCATCACAGTAAACACTCAGTAAATGTTAGCTATCATTATGATTATTATTTCTTCGCTTTATTGTGATCTTATCCTAGAGTGCCTAAGGGGTTGATTCCCAGCCTATGGCACACACATGCGGGAGCACACAGCCCGCGGATGTGTCTTCTCAGCAGTGCAATGGCCTGCTGCCTGGGGGAGAGGAGAGAGTTCTCCTTCTGGGAGGGGGGTTTGCAGGTTTAGAGAAAGGTTTTTGCATCAGAATCCTGTTGCTGTCTCTCCTTATTTCCCTACCCTCCTCAGGAAAAAAGGATGGATCAGCGCCCCCACCCCCTTTGTGTATGCACCCATCAGGTTGATATTTGAATTGTTTCCCTGGGCAGTTTCCCTGTCACCCAGGTTAAGGGCTCCTCTCAACCCCTTGCAGCTAGTTGAGGTCCAACTCAGAACAAACAGAAATTTTTTACTTCTAAATATGATGTGACTTTATGGAACCCAAGAGTTTCCTAATTGACAAAGAGTAGACACTATTATAGCCGGGCGTTGTGGCAAGCACCTGTAGTCCCAGCTACTCGGGAGGCTGAGGCAAGAGAATCACCTAAGCCCAAGAGCTGGAGGTTGCTGTGAGCTGTGATGCCATAGCACTCTACTGAGGTGACAAAAAAAAAAAAAAAAAAAAAAGTAGACACTATTAAAGGAAAAATAACCTTCAGCCAAAACTCACTTGATCTGATTGATTAGTCCTAGGTTGTAAATGGTAATCATTAACTTCCTGGAGTTAGAGTCCTCAGACCAGAGAAAGTTAAAGAAAAAAAGGTGATCCTGGGCAGAAAGCTGCTCAAGTTTGCCCCAAGGGTAGTGAAGCCCTGCAAGTGACCTGGGGTGCCTGACCTCCACGCATAGCTGAGAGAATAGTCCCAAGGGCTTACTGGAAGGGAGGATGTGGTCAGGACCTCGTGTGCCCATTTGTGTGTGTCCCAAGAGTCACAGCTGCCTGCAGTGGGAGAAGAAAAGCCCAGAGATGACTGCACAGTGTAAAGTGAGTGAAGTCACCTACCACACAAGATATTGACGGGGTCATATTTTTTTGCATCAGCCACAGCCAGTCTAAGTTGCCAGAGAAAAAAATAGGCCACCCCTTCACAGTTAAATTTCAGATAAGCAAGGCCAGGCGCAGTGGCTCATGCCTGTAATTCCCGCATTCTGGGAGGCCGAGGCAGGTGGATTTCCCTGAGCTCATGGGTTCGAGACCAATCTGATCAAGAGAGAGACCCCCATCTCAAAAAAAATAAACGGGCATTGTGGTGGGCGCCTGTAGTCCCAGCTGCTCAGGAGGCTGAGGCAAGAGGATTGCTTAAGCCCAAGAGTTTGAGGCTGCTGTGAGCTATGACCCCATGGCACTCTACCAAGGGTGAGAAAGTGAGACTCTGTCTCAAAAAAAATTTTTTTTCAGATAAGCGACAAATATGCAGGGTATACTTAGTAGAATAAATACAACTTAGTATCATTTAGTCAAAACCAGGGAGTTGATTGTTGTCCTTCCTACTAGCCGCCTCTGTCACTTAGACCAGGATGGAGAATGGGTCTACAGGGGCAAACGGCAAACCCATCCCATAGGCAAACCATCCAACCTCTCTGAGCCCTGTTTGGTGGGTGTGAAGGGCTGGGACCTCTGAGCAAAAACACAACTGCGAGCTTATCAGGGTGACCTCCCTACTGCCTCTGGCCCCTATACGCTCCTTTTGGTTCAAAAAAAGTAGAAATGCCACTCCCTTTGGCCTTGAGCATACATTCCAACCGGAGAAGCTCTAAGGTCCCAAAGGGCTTTGGGCAGCCCCTCAGGATCTCCCTCACCCTGGCCACACTTTTTGATATGGGCATTTGCCTTTTCCTGGGCAGAAGTGCTCTTTACAAAATATGCTTCCCAAGTAGACTGCAACCTCATGCCTCTTCTGTAGGGCAGCACCAGTCCAACCAGATAAGAGCATTCCAGAATCTGGCTGTGACTCTTCATCATCCTCTTCCAGCTTTACTGAGGGTGACAAAGTGAAACTGTCTCAATAAAATAAAATAAAATAAAATAAAATAAAATAAAATAAAATAAAATAAAATAAGAAAAACTCTAGGGAATAGACCCAGTGGCATGAATCACTCTGATGTGGTGGGGTTTGGGTGTCCTGAGCATCCTGGCTGGAGCTCAAGAATCCCCATGCAGAAGGTACAAGTTGGACCACAAGCGCCTTGGGACATGGGGAGGCCACAAGAGAAGCCAGGCCAGGGAGTACAGTGAGAACAAGAGCTCTAGAGTTAGCGGAGCAAGGTTTAGCCCCAGCTCAGCCACTCAGAGACCAGATGACCTCATTCAAGTCACCTGTCCATTCAAGACGCAGTCTCCTAGGCCAGGGCTCAGTGGCTCACACCTATATTCGTAGCATTCTGGGAGGCTAAGGCAGGTGGATCACTTGAGCTCAGGACTTTGAGACCAGCCAGTGCAAGAGTGAGACCCTGCCTCCAGTAAAACTAGAAAAACTAGCTGGAGGTCAGCAGGCACTTGTAGTCCCAGCTACTCAGGAGGCTGAGGTAAGAGGATTGCCTAAACCCAAGAGATTGACAGTGTTGTGGGCTATGACGATGCCACAGCACACTACCCAAGGTGATAGAGTGAGACTCTGTCTCAAAAAAAAAAAAAAGAGTCAGTCTCATCTGTAAAATGAGACAGGTAACCCCTCCTTCTCTCAGAGATAAGAGTGGAATACTGCACAAAAAACACTGCACAGTGCCTGGCATGCACAAACACACAATAATTAGCAGTTATTATTTAGTAACATGAAACATATGAACTGTTCTGTTTCGAAGGTTTAACTAGTCGTGCCTAGACTATCAATGCCAGACATATGGAACTGATTATGCTGACTGAGACATTCAGCTCTTGCAGTGAAATATGAACACAGAATAATGTTTACTTAACCAAGGGTTTTCATCCCCTTTCCCCTTTGGCAGCAAGCCAAGGGTCACAGAAAGACTCTGGGGCAACACTTTTCAGCCAGGGCCCCGAAGCAGCCTTCCCCTCTGGGGGTCTGGGCTGGCTCTCCTTGAGGCCCAGCTGTGGCTTTCACAAGACCCAAGAGAGACTGTCAGTCCCAGAGTTTAACTCCTCCATCATGCCAGCCTCAAAACATGTGTTCCAGCTACCACCATCTGAATTCCTATTACTAAAAAGCCATTCTTTGAAGGAAAAGCTTATTTTCTTTTAAAATGTGATTATCTCTGGAAGACCAAACCTTTTAGAAAGAACAGTTTGTTAATCCCAGCTACTTGGGAGGCTGACGCAAAAGGATCACTTGAGCCCAAGGGTTCTCCCTAAGGGGAAAAAAAAAGTGACAGAGAACAAAGAATTCCCTTCAAAAACAGGGTAGGTTTATTGTGCCTTATTCTTCCCACTAACACTGGAAACTAAATAAAAAACAAAAATTAAATAAAAAACAAACATTTATATAACTCTGAAAGTTTTAGAGCAGTCAAAATCAGAGAGACCAGAAAGTAGAATGGTGGGTACCAGGGGCTGGGGAAGGTAACCAGGAAGTGAGTGTTTAATGGGTATAGAGTTTCAGTTTTACAAGATGAAGATGGGGAAAATAGGTAGTGGTGCCGGTTGCACATTGTGAATATATTTAATTCCATTGAACTGTACACTTAAAAATGGTCAAGATGGTAAATCTTATGTGTATTTGATCATAATTAAAAAGAAAAACTCTGAAAGCTGGAGAGAGGCAGACAGACAGAGACCTCAGGACCCAAGAACAAAGGGGGAAAACTTCCTTTTTGGCCCCATACGTCCCAAACTTGGAGCTAATCAAGTTACCAACGTGGAAACAGGGAAAGACACTCCACCCCCACAAAAAAGCCTACCTTCTCCTGTCAAAGGACCAGGAAAGAGGCAGCCTAGCTAGACAGAACACTTTTTTTTTTTTTTTTTACGATGTTAAATACTATTTATTATTAATACCATTATTATTACATTATTAAATATCAACATTAAAAGTTATATGACTGTTTATGCTATTGTTATAAATTATAATGTTTAATATTATAAACATGTACAAATACATACATGTACAATCTATATTTCAATTACTGGAATTGCCAACTCCTAGCAATATTTATTAACTTATCAGTAAGAAAAGTAGGAAATATAGGAGGCTAAACACAGAACACTTTTAGATAATAAACTATTCTCTAGACAAGCAATCCAGAAAACACCATGGCCCCATCCCTACCCACACCTGGCTAATTCAAGGAGGAAACCTAAACTTCCACCCTCAGCAGGCTGTAAAGAAGTGTCCCAACTGTCCCACCAGAGTGGTATCAGAGAAGGCTGGAGGGAGGAAGAGCTAAGACTTGCATCCCCACTGGCTGGTGTTTATAAACCTCATGTGAGGAGCCCAGGGTTCCACTCCCACTCAGCATGAATGAAGCATCCTCCTCCTCCCCCTCCCCACTGGGGTGGTGGTATCTGAGGCCTGCAGAGAATCAGGGCTTTCACTGCTAACCAGCAAGTCCATCCTTCTCCCTCCCTTGGTGTCAGCAGAGGCCGGATGGAGACAAGCAGTATAGAAATGAGCCACTCCTACCCTCCCAGCAAGGAAGGGATCACTGGAGGCCTGTGGGGGAACCGGACGTCTGACCAGCAGTAATAAGGACCCCACACACATGCACACACTCAGATGTCAGTGAAGGCTGAGTGGGGAATCTAGCATTATACCCTCACCAGGCAATACCAAGACAGCATACCCTCTTCCCTAGAAGGAACAGTTCAGAGGAAACCAGGTAGAACAGAAGATTTAAGTAAGATCCAGAGGCTTCTAATGACCGTAATGTCTAGATTTCAATAAAAAAAGAAAATTTGATCTCAAACTAGTGAAATGCCAACATCAAGATGACAGAGAATTATCTGAAAAGGTTACTAAAGAAGCAATCAAATACATCAATGAACAATTATGGGCCGAGTACGGTGGCTCATTTCTAATCCTAACACTCTATATGAGACAGGTGAATTGCTTGAGCTCAGGAGTTCAAGACTAGCCTGAGCAAGAGCAAGACCTTGTCTGTACTAAAAAATAGAAAAATTATGGGTATTGTCATAGGTGCCTATAGTCTCAGCTATTCAGGAGGCTGAAGCAAAAGGATCACTTGAGCCCAAGAGTTTGAGGTTGCTGTGAGCTATGATGACACCATGGCACTCTACCTAGGTTGACACAGTGAGACTCTGCCTCAAAAAAAAAAAAAAGAAAAAAATTACAAACATGCCGGAAACATAAAAAAGGTAAAGATACAGCAAAGAAATACAAAGTCTCATAAAGAAAACAGAAGGTGTAAAAAAGAAACAAAAGGAAATTTGAGAGTGGAAAAATACAATAACCAAAATAAAAAACTCAGTGTAAGTCAGGCACAGTGTGCACAACTGTCCTAGCTACTTGAGAGACAGGATTGCTTGAGCCCAGGAGTGCCAAGTCCAGCCTGGGCAATATAGTTAGATTGTATCTCAAAAAAACAAAAACAAAACAAAACAAAAAATCCCTCAGGATGGGCTCAACAGTAGAATGAAAGGGGGCAATTAGTGTCTTAGAAAATAGGACAATGGCTCGGCGCCTGTGGCTCAAGCAGCTAAGGCGCCAGCCACATACACCTGAGCTGGCAGGTTCGAATCCAGCCCAGGGCCTGCCAAACAATGACAGCTGCAACCAAAAAAAATAGTCGGGCATTGTGGTGGGCACCTGTAAACCCAGCTACTTGGGAGGGTGAGGCAAGAGAATTGCTTAAGCCCAAGAGTTAGAGGTTTCTGTGAGCTGTGATGCCATGGCAACCCTACCCAGGGTGACAGCTTGAGGCTCTGTCTCAAAAAAAAAAAAAGAAAATAGGACAATGGAAAATTATTCAATCTGAACAAAAATGAGATAAGAGACTGAAAAAAAATGAAGTCTTTAGGGTCTGTGGGACAATTACTAAAGATCTAAACTTCCTATCATTGCAGTCCTATAAGGATAGGCGAAAGAAGCAAGGCTGAAAGAATACTTAAATAAAGAATGCCTGAAAACCTCGCAAATCTGGCAAAAGACATAAACTTACAGATTCAACAATCAGAGTGAACCCCAGAGATAATAGGATAACTTCCTCCTCCAAAATTCACAGCAAACTACAGGATAGTCAAACTTTCTAAAACTACAGGCACGGAAAACATTTCAAAAGCACTGAGAGAGAAGTGATACTTCACTTATGGGGGAAAACAATTGAATGACAGGGCATTTCTTGTCAGAAACCATGCAAGACAAAAGGAAGTGGCACAGTATTTCTCAAGTGCTGAAAGAAAAGAACTATCAACTCAAAATTTTTTAAGAATGAAAGAGAAATAGAAATATTTTCAGATAGAAGGAAAACTATGAGAATTTATCATCAGCAGACTTACCATAAACGAATATCTAAGGGCAATTCTCTAACAGAAAGTAAACAATAAGGAGAGAAACTTGAAATATCAGGAAGGAGGAAAAAACACAGAAAGCTAAAATATGAATCAATTTAATAGACTCTTCTCCTCACGAATTCTCTAAATTATGTCTGATGGTTGAAAAAGCATTGATGTGGTTCTGCATGCAAAGAGAAAATATATAAGACAATTAGATTATAAATGGAGAAGGATAAAGAGACTTGAAGGAGGTAGAGATTCTGTAATTTACTTAAACTGGTAAAACATCAATGCCTAATCTAACATTATCATTTCATACAGTAAATGTAAATGATCTAAATATAATTGGTAAGAGACAGAGATTAGCAGAGCAGATTAGAAAACAACTATCTGTAGCTGGGCGTTGTGGTGGGTGCCTGGAGTCCCAGCTACGTGGGAGGCTGAGGCAAGAGAATCACCTAAGCCCAAGAACTGGAGGTTGCTGTGACCTGAGATGCCACGGCACTCTACCAAGGGTGACAAAGTGAGACTGTCTCTAAAAAAAAAAAAAAAGAAACAACTATCTGATATTTACAAGAAATTTGCCCTAGTATAATGAGATAGGCCAGTTGAAAGCAAAAGAATAGAAAAAATATACTATGTATTGTAACCAATAATCAAGATGGTCACCTTAATATCAGATAAAGTAGATTTCAAAACAGAATTACCACAGACAGAGAGGTACATTCTATAATAAAAAAAACTCCCTAGAAGATATAGAAATCCTAAACAAGTACACACCAAAGCAAAGAGCTGCAAAATATGTAAAGCAAAAGCTGATATAACCTGTCATGAGATTAAGATTACAAAAAAAATTGAGAGAAGTTAAAGGAAAAGTAAACAAATTAACAATTATAGTTGGAGACTTTAACATCTTTCTCTCAACAATGGATAGAGGACAAAAAATATTCAATGATATAAAAGAACATCACTGCTAATAAAAAGAATCTTATCTACATTTACAGAACCTTCCACCCAATACCAACAGAATATGTATTCTTTCCAAAAGACTATGGGACATAAACCAAGATAAATGAGCCATAAAGCAAATTTCAACAAATTGAAAAGAACTATGTTCTCTGACCATGATGGAAAGAACCAAAAGTTAATAACAGAAAGAGAAGAAAAAATTCTCCAAATATTTGCAAACTAAACTTCTAAATAGTCCATGGGTTAAAGAAGAAGTCACAAGGAAAGTTTTAAAAAAGACAATGAATCAAATGAAAATGAATATACAATATATCAAAATTTGTGGGACACAGATATAGCACTGCTAAGGGGAAATTTTATATTATTAAATTCACATATTAGAAAAGAGAAAAATTCTCAAGTAAATTTTTTGTGTTTGGAACATAAAGAAAGACCAAAACAAACTCAAAACAAGCAGAAAGAAGAAAATAATAAATATAAAAAATGAAATTGATAGAAGAAAAGCAGGGCAGCGCCTGTGGCTCAAAGGAGTAGGGTGCTGGCCCCATATGCCGGAGGTGGCAGGTTCAAACCCAGCCCCAGCCAAAAACTGCAAAAAAAAAAATAAAAAGAAAAGCAACACAGCCTCAATAAGACAAAGAGCCAACTGTTTGAAAGGATCAATACAATTAATAAATCTTCAGCAAGACTAACAAAAAAAGAGACACAAATTTCTAATAAAACAGGAGAAATTGTTATAGACTATGCAGACATAAAAAGAATAATAAATGAATATTTCAAATAACTCTACATACAAATCTGATAACATAGAGGAAATGGACTAAATCCTCAAAAAAATATAAACTACTACAACTTACCCAATACATGTATGAACTAGATAACTTTAACAACATGATAACCATTAAGGAAATTTAACTTAGAATTTTTTTAAACTCCTCTCAAGAAAACCAAATATCCAGGCCAGATAGTTTCAATGGAGAATTACACCAAATTCTTCTTGAAGAAGAATTAACACCAATTGCATATAGTCTCTTCCAGAAACTTTAACAGGAGGTGGTACCTCCCAATATATTGTATGATGCTAGTATTGCCTTGATACTAAAACCAGACAAAAAACAGTACAGAAAAAGGAAACTACCAATCAACATTCTTCATGAATACAGAAGCAAATATTTCCTAACATCAGCAAATAGAATTCAGCAATATAAAAAGAAGTAGATACCACAACCAAGTGGAATTTATCCTGTGGATACATCATCCACCATATTAATTAACAGGCTAAAGGCAGAAAAAAAAATCACATGATCATATAGATCATTTAACAAAATTCAACATCCATTCATGACCCTTCCCCCCCCAAAAGGCAACAACAAAAAATCTCTAAGAAAAATAGGAAGAGTAAAGAATTTCCTCAACCTGATAAAGATCTATCTAAAAAATACATTTTCTGGGAGGCAGGGATATCTGCTTTCCTCATTCTTATTCAACATAGTGATAAAAAGTTCTAGTCAATGCAATAAAGCAACAAAAAGAAATAAAATGTACCAGAAAGGAAAGTTCAGTAAAGAAAAAATGGTCACTATTTGCAGATATGATTATCTCCACAGAAAATCTCAAAGAATCTACCAAAAAAAAAAAAAAAAAAAAAACAACTCCTTAGAACAAATAAATGATTTCACCAAGGGTGCAAGATACGAGATATACAAAATTTTCTTTATGTCTATATAAGTAATGTATACAATATCTGTATATAAGGAATGAACACATAGACATTGAAATTAAACATTCAGCATCATTTATAACCATTCAAAAATAGTGAAATACTTAGGTATAAATCTAACAAAGCGCATACAGAACTTGTATCCCCCAAACAACAAAACACTCACAGAAGAAATGAAAAAAATATAAATGGAGAGACATACTATGTTCATAATGGGAAATCTCAACCCAATAAAGATATCAATTTTACCCAAATTGATATACATATTGTAGCATAATAAAATACATATATATTTAGCCTTTGTCTCTGATTCCTGGTACAGAACTCCTAAAACCAATGTTAAAATCTAACTATATTTGGCCCAGTGCCTGTAGCTCAGCAGCTAGGGCACCAGCCACATACACTGATACTGGTGGGTTCGAACCCAGCCCAGGCCTGCCAAACAACAATGATAACTACAACCAAAAAATAGGCGGGCATTGTGGTGAGCACCTGTAGTCCCAGCTACTCAGGAGGCTGAGGCAAGAGAATTGCCTAAACCTAAGAGGTTGCTGTGAGCTGTGATGGCACAGCACTCTACCCAGGGTGATAAAGTGAGATTCTGTCTCAAAAAAAAAAAAAAAACAAACAAGAAAGGCTGTTTGTCCTTTGTCCCTCTAACTCCTTTCTGCCTGGAATGCAAATGAAATGCCCAGAGGTGCAGTAACAGCCATTTTGAGACAATGAGCTCTAAAACCATATGCTAAAGGTGTCAGAGTAAAGAGACATAATGTCCTTGATAGAGCCACTGTCCCAATCCCAAACTGTTTACCCGTGTACTGCTTGTTATATGTGAAAAATACCATTCTTTTGATTAGGCAATTGAGGTAAAGTTTTTCTGTTACATGCAGCCAAATGTAAACCTAACTGACATTAAATAACACTATAAAGTGTTACCAACACAATCATATGTGGTCAAAGAATAAAGAGATGCATTGGAATAAAAACACTCGGTATAGAATAGTGGTTCTCTCTGGGTGGGGGTGAGGGAGTGGGACTGGGAGGGAAACAACAGGGGACTTCAGCTGTATAACTAATGTTGACTTCTTATGCTATATGGTAAGTACACAGGTGAGTTTTATTACCTGTTATCCCCTGTTGGTATCCTAAATGTAATAAGATTTGAATACAAAGAATATAAAGTCAGTAAGAAAGAAAATCTGAACCACCCTGAGATATTACCTAACCCCAGTGAGAATGGCCCACATCACAAATCCTCTAAACTGCAGATGCTGGCGTGGATGTAGAGAGAAGGAACACTTTTACACTGCTGGTGGGACTGCAAACTAATACACTCTTTTTGGAAGGAAGCATGGAGAATCCTTCAATAACTCATATTAGACCTCCCATTTGATCCTGCAATCCCATCACCGGGCATTTACCCAGAAGAAAAAAAAACCTTTTTTTTTTTTTAGACAGAATCTCAAGCTGTCGCCCTGGTTAGAGTGCCATTGCATCACAGCTGACAGCAATCTCAAACTCTTGGGCTTAAGCGATTCTCTTGCCTTAGCCTCCCAAGTAGCTGGGACTATAGGCACCTGCCACAATGCCCGGTTATTTTTTGGTTGTAGTTTTCATTGTTGTTTGGTGGGCCTGGGCTGAATTCAAACCCACCAGCTCCTGCGTATTGTACACTCAATGAATCCCAAACAATAAAAAATTAAAAAACTGGGATGAGAACTTAACACAGGGGTCCTCAACCTGTGGGTCCCCACCCCTTTGTAACAATGAAAACATATCCTGCATATCAGATGTTTACATAGCGATTCATAACAGTAGCAAAATTACAGTTATGAAGTAGCAATGAAAATAATTTTATGGTTGGGGGGTCACCACAACATGAGGAACTGTATTAAAGGGTCACGGCATTGGGAGGCATTAGGTAGGCTGAGACCCACTGACTTAACATCTTTGGACTCCTGAAGTGGTGATGTTTTTAACTAATGCTAAATCAAAAAAGCTTCCCTTTATTCTTTGCTCCAAAACTTTCAAAGAATACTGTTTTCATCAACAAATCTTCAAATCAAGTGCCAGAACTGTGAAAAGGCTTAAAGGCTGGCCTCACTTCCTGAGAGGAGGCAGCCTGCCATTAACTGTGGCCAGTGGAAAACCAGCCACCACACACTGGCCACCACTTCGTAGTACTTGAATATTTATCACTTCAGTGAGAATTCCCTAAGTAGTGCAGTGACAGAGAAAGACTTTCAAGTTTGAATCTCTGTTATAACATCTCCACTGAGACAGCTTGTTCTTACTTGTAAAAATGATCATCTTGGAAACCATAATGAAGCCAGTCTAGTATTAGTAGTTTTAACAAGAAGGCCTTAAGGCTTAAAATAGCAAAACGATCCCTTCTCCAAAATAAACAAGCTTTCCTTTGTGTATGAAAGGCAAGGCCACAGCTAAGGCAAATTCTAAGATGTTTACTGTCCCTGAATCGGAAGTAACTGGAGCCCCAGAGAAAAAGCAGATTACACAAAAAAGGGGTCTATCAGAAAACATTTGCCTTATTAGAGGCCAACCTAAGACCTAAGTCCCGAGGATTGACCCCTCACCCCAAGTGAGGTGGAGCAGGACACTGTGACTGTCAGATCTGGCTTTGAAGGGACTGAGAAATATCTGGAAGGCTGAGGACAAGGAAAATCACCTAAGCATAAAATGCGCTCCCATGAAAATCCACGCATTGAACTTAGAAAATGAAATGGGTTATCCTAGCATGAACCTCTAGCTTTCGGTGTAAAATCTCTCCTATGTGATCTTGCTCTAAATACAAAGCCAATATCTGTTCCTTTCTTTCTCCCCCTCTGCCATTTCCCCCACCCTGCCATTCCCAAGACTGGAAAATCCTTTTACATCAATTTAATTGATGAAATAGGCAAGAAAGTCATGATAAAATAACTTTAGAATTGAGTGCAGGTTTCCCAGCAAAATGTTCAGAATGTTTTATCTTTTGTTCTTTTAAAACACAGAAAACTGAGGGCTTCACACACAGGCCATGTACCTGGATCCTGCTGCCTGACACAGGTCCCAACAGATTGGAAATGATTCAGCACTGCAGGATCTCACAAAACTGGGGAAGACTGGGGCCCTCTCTCGCTGCAGTTAAGAATCTCCCCCCTGACCCCAGTTCCACAGCCATGGTTCTGGGAGGGACAGGGCCTGGGAGGGACAAAGGGCCAGGTTGGCAGGTGCCCTCAGTTATTAGTGTTCCCCAAAAGGGGCCTAATGGAATGCTCCGCTGCTGCCAGGGTGCACTTTCAGCATTTTAGCTGAAAGAGCAAGGGCCCAGGTCTTCCCCAGTTTTGTGAGACCCTACAGTGCTGAGGGGGTTTAACTCTGGTCAGGGGTTAGCCAATGCCCACAGCAGAAGAAGGCAGTAATCAGGGCTTCCCTCCAGGATACCTGAGGGCTTGGTGCACCCCTGCCACCAAGCAAGAAGAGTCAGTATCCAAGAGGGTACCTCGTCTCATGACCTTTCCATCTCCCAAGATGTGCACATACAGACTCACACATGGGCACAGAATTTACACAAAGAACCAAAGCCTCATCTTCTTTGTTTTGTAGCCAAAAGATTTCATTTGGGGCTTGGCGCCTGTAGCTCAGAGACCAGAGCACCAACCACATACAATGGAACTGGCGGGTTCGAATCTAGCCCAGGCCCGCCAAACAACAATGACAACTACAACCAAAAAATAGCTGGGTGTTGTGGCAGGTGCCTGTAGTCCCAGCTACTTGGGAGGCTGAGGCAAGAGAATCGCTTAAACTCAAGAATTTGAGGTTTCTGTGAGCTGTAACGCCATAGCACTCTACCCCGGGGTGACAGCTTGAGACTATCTCTCTAAAAAAAGGAAAAAAAAGGATTTCATTTGGAAAATCTACTCTGAGCTGGTGAAAACAAAAGGAGTTACCTGGATGTTCACACTCACAATCCCCAACACAAAACAAATACAAAACCAAAATAAAAACCACACTCCCTTTGGAGTAGAGTTATGTGGGAAAAGTTGAACAGGAATCGAAACGTCATTTTTATACCTTCCTGAGAGGCACATGACAGGAAGCTATTCCTGAACTATGTCAAGTCTGAACTCTGCCAGTGAAGGTTGGGGGGAGGTTTGGAGGAGGAGAGCAGCAGTCAGTAACTGCTTTGCCTAAAGACCTGTTTGGTCCTGGGTGGGTGTTGCTAGCATAACTACAAGGAAACAAAATCCTAGAGTTGCAGCAAAGGACTTCAGCACAACACTGCGGATACCCCCGGCTTCTTCACCAAAGCATTAGGAACAACGGAGGGCGAACCACAGTTCTGCCTTCATATTTAAGTATTAATTTAGGATGTATTTCCCTCTCCCCAACACCTTTTGTCTAAGAAAAACAAGTACCCCTAAATTTGAGTTTGGAAGAATGGAGAGGAATCATTGGTAGTAATGGTTGATGTTTCCTGAGCACTCAGTATGTGCCATGAGCTCATTTCATTCTCCCAACAGTTCCTTGTATGAAATAGAGTCCCATAAGAAAAAAGAAATAGAGTCCCACTGTACCAAAAAGGAACTTTGGAAGGAACGCTAACTACCACTCTGAGAGGCACCCAGAAGCTTTCATTCCAGTCCTTACATGCTAGATGGCAAATCCTCCTTTTTAGCTGTTTATAATAACCTCCTGCTGAGACACAAACCAACCTAGAACCTCGTGCTTTGGTAAAGATTAAACCAGTGACAACAGACCTAAGCCAAGGCACACTGGGCAACCTGCTCCTGGGCAAGAAGCTGTTAAGACTGTGTCCTTAAGAAGAAAAATCACCTTCTGATTTTTTCCTCCCCTTGTTGGAGTAATCAGGAGAATATAAGACATGTTTGGGGTTAGCATAGTCCAAAAATCTATCTTCTTTTAATATACTAACTTCTCCAGTAATGAAATCCCTTTGGCATCACAGCAAAAAAAGTCTCTTTTCTATCAATCAAAGCCCCAAGCACAAGGGCACAGGAGCTCCAGAGATTCTGTTTATGGGGGAGAGGGAAGGCCTCTCAAGGAAAACATCTGAGCTGAAGCCCAAACGTTGAGAAGGAGCCAATATGCTAAGATCTTGGGGAAAATATTCCAGGTGCTCTGTGAGTCTTTGCAGATTCTGCTAAAGAGTACAAAAATGTTGGAGGATTTTTCAACAAGGAGAAAACACAATCAGATTCATTTCCGAAAATCTCATTCTGGCTATTATGTGAAAATGAGCTACTCTGCATGAATAGGTCCCAGCTCAGCTCTCCTACCTGGCAGCATGTTCCTAATTCATGGCACTGAAAGATTCAACTTCTTCATTACCAATGCTGACTAGTAACTCACTGGTCCTTCTCCCATGATTATCTGGGAATTCTTTCAAAAAAAAGAAAAATTTAAAAACATAAATATTAACTTAAAAAAAAAATTGTGTTCCACTCAGAATTTTAAGAAAATGAGTCAGATTAACTTTTAAAAAATCATTTATTTCTTTACTCGGAAGGCTGAGGCAAGACAATCGCCTAAGCCCAGGAGTTGGAGGTTGCTGTGAGCTGTGTGACGCCACAGCACTCTACTGAGGGCAACAGAGTGAGATTCTGTCTCTACAAAAAAAAAAAAAGAAAATAAAAAAATCATTTATTTCTTAAGGCTGGGCACAGTGGCTCACGCCTATAATCTTAGCACTTTGGGAGGCCAAGGCCAGTGGATTGCCTAAGCTCAGGAGATCGAGACCAGCCTGAACAAGAGTGAGACCCCGTCTCTAAAAAATAGCTGGGCATTGTGGCAGGCACCTGTAGTCCCAGGTACTTGGGAGGCTGAGGCAAGAGGATTGCTTGAGCCCAAGAGTTTGATGTTGCTGTGAGCTATGACATTACAGCACTCTACCAAGGGCAACAAAGTGAAACTCTGTCTCAAAAAAAAAAAAAAAAAAAATTATTTCTAAAACAAATCTTGAGGCATCACTCTACCAGACTTTAGGTTATATTACAAGTCCACAGTGATCAAAACAGCATGGTATTGGCACAAAAACAGAAAAATTGATATATGGAACATAATAGAAAACGTACAGATGAAACCAGCCTCTTATTACCATCTGATCTTTTTTTTTTCTTTTTTCTGAGACAGAGTCTCACTATGTTGCCCTTGATAGAGTACTGTGGCATCACATCTCACAACAACCTCGAACTCTTAAGCTTAAGCAATTCTCCTGCCTCAGCCTCCCAAGTAGCTGGGACGGGGGCATTGGCCACAGTGCCTGACTATTTTCTTTGTTGTTGCTGGAGTTGTCATTGTTGTTTTAGCTGGCGGGGCCGGGTTTGAACCCACCAGCCTCGGTGTATGTAACCGGTGCCCTACCCACTAAGCCTGGGAATGGCCCTTAAGCGATCTCTTGCCTTAGCCTCCCAAGTAGCTGGGACTACAGGTGCCAGACACAATGCCTGGCTATTTTGTTGTTGTTGTTGTTGTCATAGTCATTGTTGTTTAGCAGCAGACTGGGGCTGGGTTCGAACCCACTAGGCCCAGTGTATGTGTCCGGTGCCCTAACCACTGAGCTATGGGCGCCCAAGCCACACAATCTGATCTTTGATAAACTAAACAAAAGCATACACTGGGGAAAAGAATTCCTATTCAACAAATGGTGCTGGGAGAACCGGATGACCACATGTAAACGACTGAAACTAGACCTGCACCTCTCACCACTTACAAAAATTGACTCACGATGGATAAAAGATTTAAATCTTAGACACTAAATAATAAAAATCCTAGAAGAAAGCATGGGAAAGACTCTTGATGATATTGACCTGGGAAAAGATTTTATGAAGACTCCATTGGTAATCGCAACAACAACAAAAATAAATAAATAAAAAGGACTTAATTAAGCTAGAAAGCTTCTGCACAGCTAAGAACACAATAATTAAAGCAAATAGACAATCTTCAGAAGGGGAAACGATATTTGCATTTTATGAATCTGACAATGGGTTGATAACTAAAATCTAAAGAGAACTCAAATTAATCAACAACAACAAAAAAGCAAACAATCCCACCTATCACTGGGCAAGAGATATAAACAATCTTCTCTGAAGAAGACGGAGGAGTGGCCAACAAACACTTGAAAAAATGCTCGGCATCCCTAAATCATCAGAGAAATGCAAATCAACAACACGCTGAGATATCACCTACCCCCAGTTAGAAGAGCCCACATCACAAAGTCCCAAAGCTACAGATGCTGGCTTGGTTGTGGAGAGAAAGGAACACTTTTACACTGTTGGTGTGATTAAAAACTAATACAGCCTCTTTGGAAAGAAGCATGGAGAATCCTCAAAGAACTCAAAATAGACCTTCAATTTGATTACGCAATCCCATTACTAGGTATCTACCAAGAAGTAAAGAAATCATTTTGTCCTAAGGACACTTGCATCAGATTGTTTGTTTATTTATTTATTTATTTATTTTGCAGTTTTGGCCAGGGCTGGGCTTGAACCTGCCACCTCCGGCATATGGGGCCAGCGCCCTACTCCTTTGAGCCACAGGTGCCGCCCTGCATCAGATTGTTTATCGCAGCTCAATTTACAACCACCAAAGCTTGGAATCAACTCAAGTGCCCATCAACCCATGAATGGATTAATAAACTGTGGTACACGTATACTACGGACTACTATTCAGCCATTAAAAAAAGATGGAGACTTTACGCTTTTATATTAACCTGGATGGAGTTGGAGAACATTTTCTTTCACAAGAATGGAAAATCAGGCTTGGTGTCTGTAGCTCAGTGGCGAGGGTGCTGGCCCCCTGTACTGGGGCTGGTGGGTTCGAACCCAGCCTGGGCATGCCAAACAACAAGGACAACTTCAACAACACCAACAAAAAAAATAGCTGAGTGTTGTGTCAGGTGCCTGTAGTCCCAGCTACTTAGGAGGCTGAGGCAAGAGAATCGCTTAAGCCAGTGGTTCTCAACCTTCCTAATAACACGATGTATTTTCATGGTTACAAAGGGGTTACGACCCACAGGCTGAGAACTGCTGGCTTAAGCCCAAGAGTTTGAGGTTGCTGTGAGCTATGATGCCATAGCACTTTACCGAGGGCAACATAATGAGACTCTGTCTAAAAAAAAAAAAAAAAAAAGAAAAAAGAAAGGAAATCAAGTATCCAAGGTATTAAATACTAATATGAAGTCAGTAGATGAACTAATACACACTCACACAAGAGAAAAACTCAATCTAATTCAAGTTGGGGGGAAGGAGAGGAGGATGGGGGAGAGAGGAATTGGTGTGCTCTCACCTAATGGGCACAATGTAAGAGTATATGACACACTTCCTGGGTGAGAGGCACAACTACAGCAACAGCGACCCTACCTAACAAATGCAAACATTGTAACCTAATCGTCCCTACCCTCATATTAATCTGAAATAAAAAATAAAAATAAAAAGAATTTATTTCTAAAATACGCACTGCTTATTCCCAGACAGCATTCGAGGTCACTGTAATAAAACGACATTCCCATAAGCAATAGGACAACTTAAAATTCTATTTGAGAAAATGTTTAAAATTTACTGGCATTTTAAACAGTTAGAGTACCAGTTTGAGAGAAATATTAATATTAAAGAATTTAAAAAGCCCAATTTTCTCTAAGGGTTGAGTTTAGCTGTACACACAGCCTCATCATGAGCTAAATCCACATAACATCTTAATTTCTATCTACTTTACTATTTCTTCAGCTAGGTCCTCTCCCTGGTCCTCTAGAGCCACCATGTGCCTCATTTTCTTGCTCAATGGCACCCCCATCCGAGACTCAGCAGAAAGAAAAGATTGGAAAGCAGTTGTAGTTCTGTGTTTGTGCATGTGCTGGGCAAGGGGGGGGGGCGGCAGAGGGCGGGGGGGGGCGCGGTGAGATTTCTGGATTAAAATGATGCTTAACTTTTAATGATTTATCCATTCATTCCTCTACAGGGTACAGTCTACAAACACATTTATTCTCATTCTCTCTCATTCACTCATTCATTCTCTCTCTACCCCCTTCCCCCTCCCTCCTGTGAAGTCAGCAAAGCACTCAAACCCACAAAATACAATATGAAAATCCTAAAAATCGATTAAGTCTGATTTCTGCTTTGATGTCCCCCTACAGCGCTCTTTCTTCCACTCTGATTCTGCCAATGACAATCCCATCCTTTGAGCTTTTCTTATCTTTCTATTTCTTTTCTTTTCTTTCTTTCTTTTTTTTTGAGATAGGCAGTGGTTCTCAACCTGTGGGTCACAACCCGTTTTTAACAACAAAAGTACACTGAGGCATTCGGAAGGTTGAGAACCACTGAGATAGACTTTCATTTGGTCACCGTTGGTAGAGCGCCATGGCATCTTAGCTCACAGCAACCTCAAACTCTTGGGTTCAAGCAATCCTCTTGCCTCAGCCTCCCTAGTAGCTGGGACTACAGCTGCCCACTACAATGACCAGCTATTTTTTAGAAACAGGCGTCTTGCTCCGGCTCAGGCTGGTCTTGAACCTGTGAGCTCAGGCAATCCACCCACCTCGGCCTCTGAAGTGCTGGAATATTCTTTGAGCTTCTCACAAGGTAAGATGTGACGTTGCCAGACATCTCATAGGTAAATTTCAAAACAGTAGCAAAAGGTAGAATTACTAAATAAATGTTTCATTCTTCCTGCTGGGTGGATTTTAAAGGCTTTTTATGATGATCTGACTAAAGCTGGTTGTCAGCTATATTAGTGTTTTTTTTACTATAGGTTTTTAAAAATTGAGAGAAAACACTCTTAATTTTTAAATATTTCCCGGGGTGTCCAACCTTTTTTCTTTTCTGCCACACATAGGAAAAATAAGGTTCTATTGGGTCACACAGTAAATTCCAAAACACTAAGGAAAGCTGATTAGCAAAAAAGAAAAAAAGGTCTGTGCATACTTTTTGTAATACCCAACACCAAGATAAGCAAAAAAAAAAAAAAAAAAAGTCCTCACAAAATCAGCATGGGGCCAGAGAGATCAGGTTGGACACCCTCATCTACACAAATACCATCAATCATCCCTGTCACTTTCTCCAGTGTTTTCACCATACTCACTACCTCCAAGTCTATTCATGGCCAGTCCCCACTCGTACCAAAATATAACACATTTGCAGCAGATTATGAAAAAGGGATCTGGCAGAAATGCTGAGGAATTTTTGAGGGTTTGGTTGGGGGGTGGTGTGGAGAACAGAACTCCTTTTATTTCTTGTTTGGTTTGAGCGCTTGATGTTTGTTTCAAATTGTTATGTTGCCCCAAATCATAAATTGCTTATGTAATTTAATATGTAAAAACCGGGTACATTGTTTAAGAATGTTTCAGTTGAGCAATTGAGCTTTCAAAGTAAAATCTAAAAGAAAAAACTTAAGTATGTTATGTAATATTAACTGAACTTGTCAGGTATTTCCCCCCAAATTTTGACTATAATAGATGAAAACTAGTCAACCACATTCATGATCAAAAGAGACAAAATCCACATACTGAAAAAAAAAAAAAAATGGGGTGGCTCTTGTGGCTCAAAGGAGTAGGGCACTGGCCCCATAAGCTGGAGGTGGTGGGTTCAAACCCAGCCCCAGCCAGAAAAACTGCAAAAAGAAATCCACATACTGAATGGAAAAAGAATCCTTTTAACTAAGAGAAAATACTGGTGACATGTTTATTTAGCATTTTTGTAAGTTTTGTTTTGTTTTGTTTCTTTTTCTTTTAGGTAAAGCCTGGTTATGTTTCTTCCAGCTTCCTCAAGAAGTGCATCAGTGATCAAACTTGAAACCTGGGATCCTTTCCTCGAACAAGCTGTAGATGCAGTTTGCCTCCATTTATCAATCCCGTACTTTACATTAAGATGCCTGTAACCACATTTGGCCAAGTCGAGACAAATCTAAACACTGCTGAGCAGCTGACGTTCTGTTCTGCCACAATAGGGGTGAAAAGAAAGCTCCCCCCTTTCCAGGCTGTCCCTGCAAAGGGATGGCAATAATGCCCGAAGGGCCAGTGGGAGCAGCCGGGACAGCAGTTCCTCTGGGGGGACGCCCGGTCTTGGTTCGATGGCCGCACCGGATTGCGACTCCAACTTCTGCAGCCTGTTGGTTCGCCCCGCTCGGGTCCCTCGGTAGATGGGATCTGCAGCCTCCAGAACTGTCGCTTGAGGGAAGTCCAACCACGCACCTCTGTTTACAGAAAAGTTCTCGCCGCATTTCCAGACCAGCCCTGCTACCTACGTTCCTCTCGGCCAAAAACTTTGGGACGTGCAGCGCGCCCAGCCGAGCTTGATTTCTTCCTCTGCGGTGAAGGGGAGCCTCAGTACCCACCCCTACACGGCTGCACTGGGAGAAGCACCCAAGATCCAGCCTGGGTGCCCGCGGGACACGCGAGGGGCCGCGGCCAGCGGAGGGGTGGGTTCCCGCGCACCGCGGGGGGGCTGGGTGTTTGCAAACTTGCCGCGGCCAGGCGCGCTCCCTCCCCCAATCTCCCTGGTCGCCTGGCCCACTCAGGCTCACTCACCTTTGCTCCCGAACGCCGAGAGGAAGAGCCCCAGCAGCAGCGGCAGCGGGGCAGGCCCCATCCCGAAGCCACGGGTCTGGAAATTCTGTCCAGATCGATGGACAGACAGACGTCCGGAACTTGCCCTGTCCCGGCGCCACAGTCGCGGCGGCCAGGGCAGTAAAGGCCAGAGTGGCTGGCGGAGCCGAGCCGCCTGCGGGAGGCGCCGAGAGCTGGAAGGGGCGGACCGGGGGCCGTGCCCGGGCTCACACCGACTGGAGAGGAGGGGCGCGGAGTGGGCAGAGTCCCAGTGGACTCCAGCAGGTCAGGGTGGGAAGGGGCGGGAGGAGGACAGGAGAGGAGGGGCCTAAAAGGGAAAGGGAGGGGGTTCGACAGGTTGGGGGGCGGAGAGGGGTGGGCCACAGGCAGGAGCTGGACTGGCCAGGAGGGTGGAGAGGAAGGGGAGGGAGCTGAAAGAGCCCAGAGGGAGCTGGAGAGACGCAAGGGGGAGGAACGTGGCGAAGGTGGGGAAGGGAAGGGGCGCTGGACGCTGCCCGGTCCGTAGTCCCCTACGTGTAGGTGGGAGGCAAAAGGGGAAGGGGAAAAGATGAGAAAGGAGTTGCAGGACTCACGAGCCAGTCCCTAGACCCCAAAGTTGAGCCCAGAGGCGCACCCGCAATCCAGGCTTGGCAGACCCCGAAACCCGAGGTCAAGGCTGCTGCGCAGCGCTCCCAGCTGAGCGCAGCATTCAGGCCGTTCCCTGCGAGCGCCTCCTGGCAACCGCCGCAGGTACAAGACCGGCGCTGGCGTTAGGGACCTCCCAGCCGTACAGGGTAGAGGTTTTCTTAGAAGAACTCTTAACCATGCTCCCGTGATAAGTCAAAGAGAGGTGACGCTCTTGCAGGAGTAGGAAGAGCAAGTAAGGCACCCCTGAAGTGTGGAGGGCCCCAGAGAGCAGTAGCAGGGAAAGTGAATCACAACAGAAATGCAAGCCACTTTTAGTAAGACGGCAACAATAACGTACACGTATGTGTACATACTTTCTTAAAGGAAACATTTTAGAATGAATGTATTTCATTCTAAGTATATTGTAATGCTTTGACAACATACCATAAGCCAGATCACAGCATTCTTCTGCTCAAAACTCCCCCAAAGTCATCAGGGCCCAGTGGCTCCTGCCTTTGATTCTGGCACTCTGGGAGGATGAATAGGGAGGATCACTGGAGCTCAGGAGTGCTCAGGAGTTCAAGAACAGCAACAGTGAGACCCCATCTCTACTAAAAATAGAAAAATGAACCAGGTGTTGCGGTATGCACCTGTAGTCCCAGCTACGCAGGAGGGGGAGGCAGGAGGATCACTTGAACCCAGGAGTGTGAGATTGCTGTGACCTAGGCTGATCCCATGGCACTCTAGCCTCAGCAATAGAGTTAAACTCTGTCATAATGAAACAAACAAACAAACAAACAAAACTCCCCAAACTCTTTGGTGGCTCCTGCTTCCTCTCTGCCTGGCCTACAAGGTCCTAGTGACCTGACTCTGGTCCCTCTCTGCCCTCACCTCCTTACTCCACTTTCATTTTCTCTCATCAAGCAGTCCCTTAACCCTCTAGGCTAGCTGGTCACTTCACATAGATTAAGGGGACAACCAGCCCAGATAGATTTGGATAGGTTATTACTTACACTGAGAGCAAAAGCAAAATCAGCATGGTGTCAGCTCCATGCATCCCTACTCCTACAGAATGGCACCAAACCAGGGTGCGCGAATGTAAACTGATAACACCAGCCCTGCTGCTGAGCAGCCAACCCTAAACTCTAAACTACCGCCAAGCAGTTTTAGATATGTCACAGGAGTCTATAGCTGCGTCCTTGGAGGCCCAGGGGCGGGAAATGGTAGGAAGGAGATAGAAAGTCCTGCAGTCTACAACTTTGGAGAAACAGCCTTGCAGCAGTCTCCCAGGCGCTCCTGACCAGGCTTACCCATCCCTGCTCTAGGAGGATTCACTCACAGGGCAGGCCAACAAGACTTGAGTTTAATTATGGTCATCCCTTGCCAACATGGCCTCTGTAGAGATGTGCAAGATTGCGAGGGCGTCTCAGCAGAGCTGCTCTACAGTTTCCTTGCTGTTGCTCACCCACACCAGGCACTTCTGCATGTAAGAGTTTTGCACTGACTGTTTCCTCTGTCTGAAATGCTCTTTTCTGAAACATATGCTTCCCAATTGACTCTCCTCTTTGCTCAAATCTTGCTTTCTTAATGAGGTCTGCCTTGTACAATACTATCCTACGTTATGATACTATCCATTGCTGTGTAAAGTACCACCCCAAACATGGTGGGAATAAAATGTCAGCCATTTTATTAGATTCCTCAATTCTGTGTTTCAGAGATTTGGACAGAGCACAGGGGAGACAGTTTGTCTTTGCTCCTTGATCTTTGCCTGGGGCCTTAGGCTCCAATGGCTGGGAATTAGAATAATCCAAAGGAAGAGTCAGCAACCCACAGCTGATGAGCCTGTGGCCTGTTTTTGGAAATAAGTGTTATTGAAACACAGCCATTCATGGTGAGTAGCTGTAACAGAGATTAAGCAGCCCATAAAGCTATATAATCTGACTCTTTAAACTTCTTTTTTTTTTTTTTTTGAGACAGTCTTAATATGTCACCCTCGGTAGAGTACGTGGCATCACAGCTCACAGCAACCTCAAACTCTTGGGCTTAAGCGATTCTCTGGTCTCAGTCTCCCAAGTAGCTAGCTGGGACTATAGGTGTCCGCCACAATGCCTGACTATTTTTATTTTGGTGTAGTTCTCATTGTTGTTTGGCAGGCCTGGACTGGATTCAAACCTGCTAGTTCTGGTATATACCTAGGCGCTGAGCTATAAGCGCCGAGCTAATCCGGCTCTTTAAAGAAAAATTTGGCTAACTTCTGGTAAACTCAGGCAATCCACCTGCCTTGGCCTCCCAGAGTGCTGGGATTACAGTCATGACCCTACAATTGAAGGGCTTAATTATTCACATGATGAAAATGTGTGAAGGGAAATGTGAAAAAAATAAACAACAATAACAAAAAATCCCAGACCTCATATTATACAATTATTTCCAAGGATATGTTTGTGCAGCTTTAACGAAGAAACACACACCTAGAACCCATACTCTAGTGACTACCGTGTCTCCTGTACCAGCTAAGGCTCTGTGCTTATTACCTAAGGAAAAGAGGGAATGTAGCCAGTCACAGTGGCTCATGCCTGTAATCCTAGCACTCTTGGAGGCTGAGGCAGGATAGCATGAGCTCAGGAGTTTGAGATAAGCCTGAGAGTAAGATCCCATCTCTACTAAAAATAGAAAAACTAGCCAGGCATGGTGTTGGGCACCTATAGTCCCAGTTACTCAGGAGGCTGAGGTAAGGGGATCTCCTGAGCCCAAGAATTTGAGGTTTCTGTGAGCTATGATGCTACAGTACTCTAGCCTGGGGCAACAGAGGGAGACTCTGTATAAAAAAAAAGAGAGGCTCAGCACCCGTAGCACAGCGGTTACGGTGGGTTCGAACCTGGCTGGGGTCAACTGCAACAAAAAAATAGCCAGGCGCTGTGGCGGGCGCCTGTAGTCCCAGCTACTGGGAGGCTGAGGCAAGAGAATCACTTAAGCCCAGGAGTTTGAGGTTGCTGTGAGCTGTGATGTCACAGTACTCTACCAAGGGCGACATAGTGAGACAAAGTCTCAAAAATAAAATAAGAAAGGAAGGGAGGGAGGGTGGGAGAGAGAGAGAGAGAAAAGAAGGAAGGAAGGTCAAAGGCAGCTGCAGTATTGATTTGGGGCTAGGGAAGAATATTCTGTCTGTAAGGTGAGGAAAGGCTATAACCAAAATAAAGTGGCACTGTGGTCACAATCTATACACTGAGCACGTTCACTCTGTGACAGGCCTTGAGACTTCCAATGGAAGGCCCTGTGGAGCATACATGAAATGTGTAAAGACTCAGTCCCAGGAGGGAAGGGGATTGGAGTGTTCTTACCTCACAGGCATAATGTAAGGGTATTTGACACACCTCTTGGGTGAAGGGCTCGACTACAACCTGGAGTCTACCTAACAAACACAAACAATGTAATCTAATCTCATTTAAAAAAAGAAAGACTCAGTCCCTACTGACCCCACTCTAAACCCACACCTTGCTTTGTCCTCCTACCCCTGCCCTCTACCCCTTTCACCCTCGCCCCTCATTATGGCCTGTAATTGATTCCCCCCTCCTGCCTCTAGTCCACCATGTGGACCCCCAAGCCACCTCCATCAGAAAGCCCCTGCCCCATGGACTCAAGTGCCATTCAAGGCCTGGTCCGCCTTGACTCTCACCTGCCCATCATCCATACCATGGCTCTTCAGTTATAGCGCCTGGTTTCCTTTGGTGAACCACGCCTGCCACACTTACATTCCTTCCTGTCCCTTAGCCTGGATGTGACGTTATCCTTGCTGATTTAAGACCATTCTCTGTCTCTCCTCTCTAATGTCTCTGGCTTTTGAGACTTATATCCTCAGACTATGCCAGTTCTGCTTGCTGCAATCATCTTCAGACTTCTGGCCCCTCTCTCTCTTATTCCTTAAAAATTTCAGTACCTGCTGCATGGTCACTCCCTTCCCATTATTTCAGTACCATGTAAATAACATTTTAACACCACAGCTTTTAAGGCTCTGACTTCCTTTTTCGAGACGGAGTCTCACTCTGTCACCCTGCGAAGAGTGTCATGGCGTCGTCATAGCTCCCAGCAACCTCAAACTCATGGGCTCAAGAGATCCTCTTGTCTCAGTCTCCTGAGTAGCTGGGACTACAGCTGTCCATCACAAAGCCCAGGTCACTTTTCTTCTTCTTTTTCTTTCTTTCTTTCTTTTTTTTTTTTTTTTTTTTGAGACAGAATCTCACTTTGTCTCCCTGGGTAAAGTGCCCTGGCACAGCTCACAATAACCTCAAACTCTGGGGCTCAAGTGATTCTCTTGCCTCAGCATCCTGAGTAGTTGGGACTACAGGTGCCTGCAACAATGCCTGGCTATTTTTAGAGATGGGGTCTTGCCGTTGCTCAGGCTGGTCTTGAACCTGTGAGCTCAGGGCAATCCACCTGCCTTGGCCTTTCAGAGTGCTAGGATTACAGGTGTGAGCCACCCTGCCCAGCCGTCCCCAGATCTTTCTTCTATTTTCAGTAGAGACAGGGTCTTGCTCTTGCTCAGGCTGATCTCAAACTCTTGAGCCCAAGCAATCAGCCTGTTTCAGCCTCCCAGAGTGCTAAGATTACAGGTGTGAGCCACTGTGCCTGGCCAGGCCCTGACTTCTTCTTCTTCTTCTTTTTTTTTTTTTTTTTTTTTGTAGAGACAGAGTCTCACTTTATCACCCTCTGTAGAGTGCCATGGCATCACACAGCTCACAGCAACCTCCAACTCCTGGGCTTAGGCGATTCTCTTGCCACAGCCTCCTGAGTAGCTGGGACTGCAGGTGCCAACCACAATGCCTGGCTACTTTTTGTTGTTGTTGCAATTTGATCAGGGCTGGATTTGAACCCGCCACCCTTGGTATATGGGGCCAGTGCCCTACTCACTGAACCACAGGTGCCACCCAAGCCCTGACTCCTTTTCCTCCATTTGGTGTGTTGCATAAAATATTGGAAGTGTAATTGCCAAGTTCTTGAAGTTTGCTGAAGAACTGGGATGGTGCCTATAAGAAAGTCAACTCAGAAAGCCAAAAATCTTTGTTTATTTTTTCTTTTTGAGACAGAGTCTTACTTTGTAACCCTGGGTAGAGTGATATGATGTCATAGCTCACAGCAACTTCAAACTCTTAGACTCAAGAGATCCTCTTGCCTCAGTTTCCCAAGTAGCTGGGACTATAGGCACCAGCCACCACCCCTGGACAGTTTTTCTACTTTTAGTAGAGATGGGTCTTGCTCTTGCTTAGGCTGGTCTGAATTCCTGAGCTCAAGCAATCTCCCTGCATCAGCCTCCCAGAGTGCTAGAATTACAGGCGAGAGCCACTGTGCCTGGCAGAAAGCCAAAAATCTTAAGGGACATATAAGAATCATGCAGTTTCTTGGGTAACATAGCACATGGAAGAGATCCCATTCAATGTAGTGAACAACATACCAAGAGTATAGGTATATACATATCCCTGAGGTGATAAAATAATCCAACCGAAGCAATGACTCAAGCACAAGCTAAATTATATAACTATACAGTGTTATACAGGATTCCATTGTTAAAGAAGACTCATCAGGTCTGCCATCTATAGTTTTTTACAGAAGTATACAATATATCAAAACTAGTAAAGTAAGAATGTGTATCTAGGTCAAAGGGAATTCATGGTAAGGGGTCCAGAGAGGCCAGAGGCAGGGTGCTTTGTGCTCCCTTCTGTAAGAAATGTGGTTGGTTGCACTTTTTCTCTTGGATCAGGAATCAAGTGCATGGAACACCTTGGAACTGGGGAGCCCCAAATGGAGCCTCAGATGGGGATTTTTATATTTGGCTGACTATATAGGCATTTTCCTAAGGCATAGCCAGCCTCTACAGCAGAGACTGTGGGGGTCTCACTGAAACCAGATGTAAATCATCTATCTCACTGTTTTCAATAAGCAATTTTGACAATCTGGTACAATTTAAGCCACAGTTAAAAAGCATTAATCAGTATGCTGCAGGCCCTTCATCGGGGTTGGTGCTGTGCAGGAACTTCAGCAAAACAGCTCTGGCTAATTCCAGGCCTACTATAATTAACCCTCACAGCACAATAGCTTTTTGTTTTCTTAGTTCCCTTGCCCAGGCTACAGTGCAGTGGCACGATCATAGCTTACGGCAACCTCCAGCTCCTGGGCTCAAACGATCCCACCTCACCCTTCTGAGTAGCTGAAATTATAGGCATGAGCCCCCATGCCTGGCACAATAGTTTTTACAGTTGTTGCAAAGTGAAATGTTACAAAACTTTATTAAGCACAAGGAACACAATAGTGAAATAAAGGTATTTCCTTTTGTGGTTTCTTGAACTCTCTTAGGACATAATCCATTAAATACACTAACTACTTACACAAAGTCGAGGTATCTACCTCCCATCCCATTAGAAACGAGATAATGTCATTTAAAGACACTTCTCAGTGTTTTGAACAAGGTACAGAAGTCCAGTTCTTGAGCTTTTGTAGTTCGTTGGGTAAGTTATATTGTGCATGAAAGAAAATCCATTTAGTATTCTGGGGAAAGTATGAGGAATGGAAGTAACTAAGCATTACAGGTTTGTTAGAAAAATAAGATGGTATATATTTTCAATGTGCTGAAAAATATAATGGAAGTTTCATTGTCTGGCTCTTACAATTTGTTTTGGAACTGAGTGTTCCAGTATGACACTTCAGTGTGCTTTGACCATATACTGGAAGCCCACATGGCTAGTTCTGGAAATTGTTGGGGTGTGATGATGAGGCATATAGGACCTCTCATGTCATTTGTGTGTGTGTGTGTGGTGGGGGGAGGCAAAGTCAGATTGTATATTCAAAAGGTTTAATTCAAGCACAGTGGCCTGGGCTCAAGTGATTCTCTTGCCTCACCCTCTCTAGTAGCTAGGACTTCAGGTGCCCACCACTACACCCGGCTATCTTTTGTTGTTGTTTAGCAGGCCGGGGCCAGGTTTGAACCCACCAGCCCCAGTGCATGTGGCCAGTGCCCTAACCACTGAGCTATGGGTGCCCAGAACTCCTGAGCTCAAGTGATCCACCTGCCTTGGTCTCTCAGAGTGCTAGGATTACACGTGTGAGCCACCGTGGCCAGCCAGTGATCTAGGTTTTGTAGATCAGTTTGGGAAACTGAATCTATAATTTATTGGAAAATTGTATTTGAGGCTTGTAAGCAACTCCATGTAGCTTCCCAACCCAAGTACTAGTACTCAAAGTGGTTTGACTTTGTACTTCTAGAGGAATTGAGCTGGTACACGCAAAAGGACTCCATTCTACTTGCCAAAATCATCTTCAAAATGAGTTTCTTGTCCTTACAGTTTGTTGGAGCAATAGAGACCATACCTATGAGAGATCCCATTTGCTGACCAACACACTAAAATTAGAGATCTGGCTCTTGTAGTTTGTTGGGCATCATCTAGTTATCAAATCAACTGATAATGATCTTCTTGGGTGCTCTGTTACTTCCTAGCATGCTCTATGGCAGTGGTTCTCAACCTTTCCTAATGCCGCGGCCCTTTAATACAGTTCCTGTGAGTCGCGACCCACAGGTTGAGAACTGCCAGTCTATGGTATTTGTCTCGTTCGCTTGCCATGAGGAATGTAATTATGTCAAAAAAAAAAAAGGAAAGAAAAAAGAAGGAGGAAGAGGAGGAGAAGAAGGAGTAGGAGAAGAGGAAGAAAAGAAAAAGTACAGTGTGTGTGTGAGTGTGTGTGTGTGTTGCTCCTGGGCTGGTGAATTTTTGAGTTCTGTATTTCCTTTCCTTTGAACTGATGGCTGAAGTTGTAAAGCCTAAGGTACAGTTCTTTCTGTATATATAAACATTTTAAAAGAAAAAAAGCTTTTCTCTTCCTCGCAAGATGTAGTAATTAATCTTTTACAATGACTTGTCTAACTTTTTCTTTATCTCTCCCTGTCTCTCAATTTGGGGGATACATAGCTCACAAAAGGGTATCATTGCACATGCCATCTAAGATGTCGAGTGTAGACACACAGACGTTTCTGATTCCTTTAATAAGGGGGGAAATGTGTACACAGATTGAAGGAAATCTTTTTATCTGGTTTTATATATTGTGGAGAACAAAGAAGAGACACTTTTAGGAGAGTTTGGTTTGGTTTGGATAACTGAATGGAGGCACTAGAACAATCAAACAAAGAAGGAGGAATGATTGCTGCTGAATCTGAGGTTCTTCTGAAAAATCTAAAGAGTTCTGAGAACATGGTTTTCTCTTTTCTCCAAAAGAAATTAGGGAGGTTCCCCAAATATTCACAAGTTTGTTCAAAATGTGAGGGAGAGCTCCACTGCCAAGAATAAAGTCTTTTTTTTTTTTTTTTTTTGGAGACAGAGTCTCACTTTATTGCCCTTGGTAGAGTGCTGTAGCATCACAGCTCACAGCAACCTCCAACTCCTGGGCTTAGGCGATTCTCTTGCCTCAGCTTCCCGAGTAGCTGGCACTACAGGTGCCTGTCACAACACCCAGCTATTTTTTGGTTGCAGTTTGGCTGGGGGCCGGGTTTGAACCGGCCACCCTAGTTATATGGGGCTGGTGCCCTACCCACTGAGCCACAGGCACCACCCAAGAATAAAGTCTTATTAAATCTTAAAAGCTGTATTTCTACCTTGAGCCACAATCTGCTTGGACAAGTACTAACTACAACAAAGGGCATGTAACAAAATAGGGAGAATCTAGCTATTAACCCCTTTGAGGGCCTAACTTGCCCAAGAGTAACTGGTCTTCTGGAAGAAACATGGAAAGAGCTGTACCATAGGTGTGGGCTTCCCGGTATAAACTGACATTGCCAGTACAGACAGCTATAGATCTGCACAAAGGACTAAGGCACTATACAGAGATTCTTTAGTCTACAACAGTGGTTCTCAACCTTCCTAATGCTGCAGTGTATTTTCACTGTTAAAAAGGGGTCTTGGGATGGTGCCTGTGGCTCAGTGAGCAAGGCACCAGCCCCATATACCGAGGGTGGCGGGTTCAAACCCAGCTCTGGCTGAACTGCAATAAAAAAATATCTGGGCATTGTGGCGGGTGCCTGTAGTCCCAGCTACTTGGGAGGCTGAGGCAAGAGAATCGCCCAAGCCCAAGAGCTGGACGTTGCTGTGAGCTGTGATGCCACACCACTCGACCAAGGGCGATAGAATCTGTCAATACCAAAAAAAAAAAAAAAAAAAAAAGGGGTCTCGACCCACAGGTTGAGAACCATTGGTCTAGAAGGAAACAAAATCATGAAGATAAGCTGTATAACCCAGGAGCCATGAAACCTGCTTTTGATGTAATTATGGATTTGATTTGATTTTTTTAAATTTCAGGTTAATACGAGGTTACAAAGTTTGCATTTGTTATGTAAGATCCCTGTTGTAGTTGTGCCCCTCACCCAGGAGATGTGTCATGTTCCCTTACATTGTACCTATTAGGTGAGAGCATAGCAATCCCCCCTCTTTTTTTTTTTTTTTATCTCTAACAACCAATTTTTTAGACCTGTTCAAACATGAATGAAACATTCTTTAAATAATATCTGGTACAAATTGATCCCTCGGAATTCAGAAAATGTAATATCATGAAAGATCATATTGTTGATTGTAAACAAATAAACAAAAACATATAACAATGATCTTATAATTAATGACCTAGCGATTAGCCCTGTCTACAAAACCATTCAGAACAATAGCAATATTGGCTAAATATCATACAAAGTGTGTTTAGCCAGTTAACCCTTGTCATAACCACAGGGTTTTGTTCATTTTTACACAGCTTCATTAAGAATCTGCCCTCCTTCCTACCAGGTTGTAACTGACTGTTTTCATTTAGCATGTTTGCTCATGTTGTCTACATACTTCATTTCCATTTTTTCCTTTTTCTTTCTTTTTTTTTTTTCACTTTGTTGCCCTTGATAGAGTGCCCCAGCGCAGCAACCTCCAACTCGGGGGCTCAAGCAATTCTCTAGCCTCAGCTTCCCAAGTAGCTGGGACCACAACTCAGGCGATCCACCCACCTCCGTCTCCCTGAGTGCTAGAATTACTAGTGCTTTGTTTCCTTTTATAGCTGAATATCCCATTATTATATATCATATTGAATTATCACAATCTTTTTATCCATTCATTAAGTGACAGTCATTGGGTTGTTTTCTGCTTCTTAGGTAGATAATGCAGCTACACACACTCATGTGAAAGTGCTTGTGTGAGTATCTTTTCAATACTCTGGGGAATACAAATATACCTACAAGTGGAATTGCCAGGTTATTTGGTAACTCCTGTACCAGCCTCCTGCATAGCTGGGATTACAGGCATTAGTCACTGCACATGGTCATCTTTTCTTATGCTTTTTGGCCACCTGTATATCTTCAGTAACGTGTCTATTAAAATCTTTGCTCATTTAATTAATTAATTAATTAATTAATTTGAGGAGGCAAAGGAGGAAAATAGCAGACAATGATCTTGAAATCCAAATTTCTGCTTCTGTAGAGAAGCACAGAATATTTATTTGCTTGTTAATTAATTTATTTTTTGAGACAGAGTCTCCCTTGGTCACCCTCAGGAGAGCCTTGGTGTCATAGCTCACAGCAACCTAAAATTCTTGGGCTCAAGTGATTCTCTTGCCTCAGCCTACCAAGTAGCTGGGACTATAGGCATCTGCCACAGTGCCTGGCTATTTTTTAGAGACAGGGTCTCACTCTGAACTCATGAGCTCAGGTAATCCACCTGCCTAGGCCTCCTAAGTGCTGGGATTACAGGCATGAGCCACCACACCCAGCCAGCACAGAGTTTTTAAAGATTGACATAAATCGTAAAATGAAGTTTATTGAGGAAGGGAAAGACAGGCTTACTGAGATACAGGTTTACAAAGCAAGATATATTTTCTATACACAGAGAATTGGACCCCACTGCCACAGCAAGTAGGTATGAAGACCTTTTATTTTATTTATTTATTTATAGAGACAGAGTCTTATTTTGTCACCCTCAGTAGAGTGCTGTGGCGTCACAGCTCACAGCAAACTCCAACTCCTGGGTTTAGGAGATTCTCTTGCCTCAGCCTCCCAAGTAGCTGGGACTATAGGTACCCACCACAATGCCTGGCTATTTTTTTGTTGCAGTTTGGCTGGGGCCAAGTTCGAACCTGCCATCCTCGGTATATAGGGCTGGGGCCCGACTCTCTGAGCCACAGGCGCTACCCAATGAAGCCCCTTTAAAGATTCTGATCTTGTCCCAGCTATTCTGGAGGCTGAGGGAAGAGAACTGCCTAAGCCCAAGAGCTGGAGGTTGCTGTGAGCTGTGACGTCACAGCACTCTACCAAGGGTGAAAAAATGAGACTCTATCTCTAAAAAAAAAAAAAAAGATTCTGATCTTATAATCCCATTTGGGGCCAATCCCATCTTCTACTAAGACAATCTGGCGACCTCTGCCATTGAACTATCTCCTGTGGCATATAACACAGGAGACATTCCATGCCCCTTCAACCATTGGCCTGAGATAGCGATACAGGTTTCAGTTCCTAAAAAGTAGGGGAGGCAGGAAATATTTTTTTCGATTTTCTCAGGCCAGTCCCTCTGTAACATATTTCCCACTGCCAATTTTACCCTTCCATATCTATGGGAAGAGGGGCAATGTAGTACTTACCTGGGGGTGCTAGGAAGGCACCCGCCACAATGGGTAAACTAGTAAACTATTTCTTAGGAGCTTAATTTAAGCCGGCTTCTAAAGGACTCCCTTCACTCATTTTTATTTATTTATTGTTTCATATTAATATGAGGGTAGAAATCCTTTTCTCATTTTTAAATTGGGTTGTCTTTTTATGTTGGATTTAAGACTTCTTCACATATTCCAGATAATCAGAAATGATTTGTAAATTATTTCCTCTCATTTTATAAGTTGTCTTTTTACTTTCTTAATAATGTCCTTGAAAACACAAAACTTAAAAATTTTTATAAAGTCCAGTTATCAGTTTTCTTCTTTGGTTCCTTGTGCTTTAGGTGCACATAATAAATCATGGCCTAGTCCAAGGTCACAAAGATTCACATCTATCTTTTCTTCAAGTGCTTTACAGTTTTACTCTTTTTTTTTTTTTTTTAAATAGATGTAGTCTTTATTTATTTATTTATTTAGTGGTTTTTGGCCGGGGCTAGTTTGAACCCTCCACCTCCAGCATATGGGACCAGCGCCCTACCCCTTTGAGCCATAGGTGCTGCCCTACAGTTTTACTCTTATATTTAGGCTTTTGATCCATTTTAATTTTTTTAAATTTTAATTTCTAAATATCATGTACTGAATGGATCATGATTCATTTTGTTCCCAAATACTGAATATCCAATTCTTTTTTTTTTTTTTTTTCTTCTTCTTTTTTTTTCATTTATTTTTTATTGTTGGGGATTCATTGAGGGTACAATAAACCAGGTGACACTGATTGCATTTTTTAGGGAAAGTCCCTCTTACAATCGTGTCTTGTGCCCAAAAGGTGTGGCACACACCAAAGCCCCACTCCCCTCCGTCCTTCCCTCTCTTTGCTCTTCCTTTCTGATTTCATTTCTTTTTTTTTTTTTTTTTTAAGCAGGAACACTTTATTGCATCAAGCAGCCGCTTATATAGACCATGGGGAAGGGGCGAGGAAAGAAGGCGGGGGATGAGGTGCATGACAGGGTTGGGCCAATGGCATGGTACCATGTTGGCTGTATCTAGGTAGAGGCAGTTTCAGGTTGGGCCTTGCTGAGTCATTGCTACGCGGAAGTAGCTCGATGGATCTACTTCTAGTCAGGTTCGGGAAGTTGCACTAGGCCTCAGGCACATGGCAGGGCCCAACAATTCCCTCTTTTGTTTTTTATATGGCGGAAAAACATAGCCCCTGTCTTAGGTTGCCTGCTGTTGCAGTTTCAGTCTTACCCATCATGGGGATACAAACATCAATGATTTGGTCCCTGTCTTACGTTGACTGAATGCAGAGTGATCTTACCCGTCTTTGGGTACTATGAATGTAATCCACCATGCAGCCTCTCCATATCCTGTCTTAGGTTGTCCCAGTTTTGGGAATCTTACCCGTCATTGGTGCTATGGAGGGCGGTGAAGAATAGTAGTTAGATTCTTGGTTAATGAGCCGGTGATATCGGACCTCGACCTGATTTAACTGTCTCTAACCTTTTTTAAGGATACAGGGCCCAAAGGTGAAGGGTAAATAAGGGTAGCAGGGGAAGAAGGTAGGGTAAAAAACCATGTAGGCCTGTCCACAGGGTTTATTTATTTGCCACGTGGTTGAAATAAGCATCCTGGGCCCCTTTTCACATATGAGGAATGTGAAGTCAGAGCGGCTGATTCTCTCACATTGACAAGTCTTGTGTGTGTGTGACCACGTACTCACACAGCCAGTGTCTCTCCAGGTCACACCTGTCCCCGGTAGCACTGTTCTGCGCCACAGGCTCCAGATTTTCCACTTTTCAGATGCTCCTTCACTTCACAGCTTATGCTTCTCCACGAGGCCCAGTTGCCCCTTCCAGTCTCCCTATCACTCCTCCCCGCCCTCACTTTCTACTCCTCATGTGGAAACTTGCTGGAACCTTTCCTGGTCCCACCGAAACACCCATGTCTGACTTTTTTGTGCCAAACGTGCACTGGGTGGGAGGATCTTGTGAGTGGAAATGAGTGGGATTTTCACTTGGATGGAGAGGAAATTGAATTCAAGTCTGTTAAACGCAGCTGTGTGATATTGGACGAGTGACTCGGTGTCGCCGAGGGTAAGATCCTTCATCTGCAGTAATGAGCACGTCTCCCGGTGCGCGAGCAGGAGTGGGTGACGTCCACACCTGGCTTGGCTTCCCAGCTCTCCTGGGAAGATTTACTTCCCTTCACTGAACTGTGCCCTGAGGCCTCCAATCTTCTTCTGGGCCTTGCTTCGCATTTGTGAAAGAAATTCAGAAGTAGATATTTAACAGTTTCCAAGTGAATGCCTTTTGAGTTTAAAAAATTTTACATTTCCAATTTCTTTTAGGGATTATGTTTCCTTTACATAAACTTTTCATTCTTGAATAATTTTAGATACACAGAAAAGTTGGAAGACAGTACAGAGAAATCCCATGTGTCCCTCCACTTGTCCACATTCTCCTAACCTTTGCATCTTACGTAAGCCTGGAACACTGGCCGGAGAGGAGGAGTGACCACTGGCACTTAGCCAAACTCCACACTTTCCTGGGACTCTTGTGCTTCCATGAATCGCTTTGCTCTGTTCCAGGGCTCCATTCAGGGTCGGATGTTGGGGATCATGTCATCTGGTCTCAGGAGCCTCCTACCACTGTCTGAATTTGTCTTTCCTTGTGTTCATGACCTTGGCAATTGTTAGTTACTCAGTAGAATGCTCAGTACTTAGTACAACACACCCTGATCTGCGTTTATCTCCTGCTTTTGTGAGCACTGGGTCTCTCGGTCAGGGCCAGACTGCCATGAAGTGGAAGGCTCCTCCCCTCACTGGGCCAGGGGTCCAGGACGATGGTGCGACCTCCCCTCACTGGGTCAGTGGTCCAGGACGACGGTGTGAGCTCTTTTGGGAGTCTGATGCAGGAATCTGCTAATAGTGAGTGCCTTCTTGTTTGCTAAGAGTCAGTGAAGCTTCTGTAAACAGCTGCCTCCTTGGCTCAACTTTGTCTTATCACATATAACACCCCTGGGCTGCCTCTGCCTCGTGAACGTCATACTCTTCAACAAGACACAGCAGCAGAGGAGAAACTTGTAAGAACTGAGCACTTCGGCAGACGAGCAAACAAACAAAAACGCAGGTGGGAGACTGTGACTGTGGAAAATGCCGTCTTGTTCTGGTGGCTGTTGTTGTGATCCCGTGTTTGTAACACCTGCTAAAAGCAGCTGTACCTCCTGCCAACAGTGCCACCCTATACACGCAAAGACTCAGTTTTCCTGGGCATTAGCGGCTCTGTGTGTGGCCCTGGAGGTGGCAGCTCAGCTTGGGATTTGGGCCTGCAAAAATAGCATCATCCTCTTCTCTCACGGAGGGAATTAGTCCTTGTGAAACTTTAGTTTCGTTGAAAGGACACATACAATGCCCAGATTTCCTGTTTACAGAATTCATCCCCCAGATACCACAAGGCGGTGTTTTTAAGTGTGCTCAGGCTGGTGGCTGGATGTGGTGATTTTTACAAAGTAGAAATGGATATGTCTCTCCTTCCTCCCCTGGCTCATGTCCCCCTCTTCTCTCCCTCACAAACTGCAGCTGAACTCGCAGTCAAGCGTCTCAGGCAGTTAATTGGAGCCCCATGGGGATACGCAGCAATGTCTGGAGATATTCTGGGTTGTCACAGCCAGGGAGGGGTTCGCTCCGGCCTCTCCTGGGCAGATGTCAGGGCTGCTGCTGAGCACAGCACAGAGGGTCACCAGCCCCAGCGTCCACAGTGTGGGGGGTGGGAAGGCTGGCACTGCCCCACCAGCAGTCCCTGTGGCAGTGACTCTGCACAGCTCCGCCATTCCTTTCTGACTCTCTTCTCCTGCCTCACCGAGATTGTCCTCACACTTTCTTCCCAACCCCATTCACTTTCCTGCTCTAGTTCCTGCTCCTTGCCTCTGCCTGTGAGTCCTGCTGAGGGCGCCAATGGGTATGTCTCCCGAGAGGTCTAACTTGCGTCTCTCCATGCATTTTCCCTGGGCTACCCTGTCTTGTTTCATTGAATCTCACATCCCTTTAAAATTACTTATCAAGGTTAGGGGTAGTGGCTCCTGCCGGCACGCTGGGAGGCAGAGGCAGGTGGATCACCTGAGCTCAGCAGTTCGAGACCAGCCTGAGCAAAGTGAGACCCCGTCTCTACTAAAAATAGAAAGACTAGCCAGGCAAAATGGCAGGGACCTGTAGACCCAGCTACTTGGGAGGCTGAGGCAGGAGGATCGCTTGACCCAAGAGTTTGAGGTTGCTGTGAGCTATGATGCTACAGCACTCTACCCAGGGGAACAGAGTGAGACTCTGTCTCAAAAAATAAAATAAAAAATAAAGAAGCACTTATCAAGTCACTAGTCGCCCCTGAGTGTGTATTTCCTATCCTTTTTCTAAGTAAGTATGTCCCAGAGTGAATTCTTCCTCCTTGTGCCCCAGTTTTCCTGGGGACGATTTCATTTCTGTAAGTGACCCTGTGACTCCACCCGCAGTCAGGCTCAAACCTTCTCTGACTCCCTATGAAGTCAACCAGGCCCAGTGCAAATGCTTCCGGTTCTTTTCCCAGAACTCCTTCTGGACACTCACAGCTGGCTTGCCCCTTCAGCTTTGGACACAATGCCTCTTATTCATGACATCTTAGCCTCCAGTGACCACTGTCCTAACCAGGCTCATGCCCCGTGATGTAACCAGCGAGTGCCCGACGCCATCACTCATCCCACCCTACCCCTGCCAACTATTCCCTCCACTTTAAAACAATCTCTTTTTATTTTGAACAGTTTTAGGTTTACAAACAAGTTGTAAAGATAGTCCACGTGCCAATCACCCAGCTACCACTGTGTTAAAGGTTTTCTACCATCTTGTTACAACTAAGACACCAATGCTGCTACCTTATTACTAACTAAATGTGAGACTTTATTTGGGCTTCGTTAGCTTTCCCACTAGGGTTCATTTCTTCTTCCGGGATTCCAGTCCTGGAAGTTTCATTGCATTTAGCCTTGTCTTCTTAGCCTGCTGTGGACGGGGAATATTTCTCAGACTTTCATTGTTTTGCTGACCTGACAGATGGGAGGAGCCCTGCTCAGGGGTGTTGGAGATGCCTTTCATTTGGGTTTCCATGATGTTTTTCTCGTGATTTGAGTGGGGGACTGAGGTCATTAGATTCCTTTGGAGAAGGACAGCACAGAGGCAAGGTGCCTTTTTCATGACATCAACTCAGAGGTGCGTGCTGCCAACGTGAAATCACGAGCTAATATAACATGTGCCTGGCTTCTCCGCTGGGACATTGCCACCTTCTCCTTCCCAGATGCTGTTTTTGGGGGGCTATTCATTAAGTCTACCCTCACTCATTCATTAAGTCACCCTCAAAGGTGACAGAGGGACGATATTCCTTAAACTTACGCAAGTTTGCTTCCAATTCTTTTTTTTTTTTTTAACATTTGTATTTTCAATTGTCAGTTGACAATTATAGTTGTACATACTTAGGAGGCACCAAGTGATACATGCATTTCAATAGTAGGTCACTATGAAAGTTTTGAGACCAACTGTGTTACGGTCTATTCTTTCACTTCCAGCAAACAGAGTGGACAACGTCCTTTCTGACTCACCCATGCAAGTTTCAACTTGCTCGGTGTATCAGTGATGCTGGGAGGACTTTGTTTCTGTTCAGGATTTTATTTCTGGATTTTTATGTATCTCAAAACTTTTGAACCCACATACGGCATGGAATAATCAAACTGAGCTCATTCGCATACCTGTCACTTCAAATACTTGTAATTTTTCTGTGGTAGGAACATTTGAGAGGTGCTCTGTTAGCGGTTTTGAAATGCTCCCAATTCATGTGTTTTATTCCACTTAGAGTACAACATTTATTCTTTCTGCAATTCACACTCTACCTGAACGGCTGAAAAGCTACTTTGTCCCTGGGGCATTCCTTGATTTTCCCTTTTGAGAGGATTCTCTTATGATTTGTCAAACACCCAGAGGTTAAATTATACCTGTGCCAAGAGTATTTTAAGGATGGATATTTGCTTTCACCCACCCCAGACCACATCTCTACATCACTAATGCGTTTTTATTTTTCTTTGAATTTTACATAAGAGTTTCGTGTTACTCCCATCACGTCTCGTGTGCCTCTGGACTGGCTCTGTCTAGTCCAAAACTGTGTCCAACAACCTCAAGCAATACTTGCTGAGGGAATGAATGGGCCATTCATTGACAACTTATGTTTCATCCTCACTCAGAATATCACATTCCTTGCACCAAAGCAAGAAGAATGTGGGCCTAATTAAGACAATGTTGAAATACTCCTGGTTGAAAACCTGCAAAGGTTCTCAAACGCAGCACCGTTTGGAAAGCTTGGCGGATGCACAGGCTATAGGCACGTGTTCTTTTTTGAAAAAATTCATTCTGGGAAAATGGATGTATTAGGAAAGCCGAGAAGAGCAGTCAACATGTACAGGTGGGATTTAGTAGACGGTTGGGGGGTGGTGGGATGGGGGCAGTGTGGCAGGAACTCCTCAACACATTCCTTGTGCAGAGCCAACAGCCCGGAAGCTTCCGGAAAGTCTTTCCTCACTGCTGTAGCTGAGAGTGGATCTCTTTTTCCAGCGAAACTTACAGAAATCTGTGCTTGTGTTCCTGTTGACTGCAACCGCATTGACTTCCACTGTTATTTCACACTGCACACTGTATGGTGTGTGTTTTTGTTGTCACCTATAAAGGGCAAGGTGACAGCACCATTCATTCATGTGCTCCTGTCCTGGGGTCTGTGTGATATCAATAGGACAAGATTATCAGTATATTCCGTAAGAACTTAGGTCCACACATCTTCAGGCTGCTCGGATGAGTTTTCATGTAGAAATAGCAGCAGCGGGGCAGCGCCTGTGGCTCAAAGGAGTAGGACGCCAGCCCCATATGCTGGAGGTGGTGGGTTCAAACCCACCCCTGACCAAACAAAAAGAAAATGAATCAATCAATAAAAAGAAATAGCAGCAGCTGCCCTTCTTTTAGGGCAGGAGACCCAGGAAACACACGGTGACCTTTGATTAAACAAAGTTAAGCTACTTTTTCAAAGTAAAACCCATACAGAGTCCTTCATTGATAAAATATTTTTTTCCTAAGACGTGTTAGCCTGACTGCAAAACACAACTTCTCTAAAATAGCTATGAGATATGGTCTTCATTCCCAGTCTGCCTCTCAGTACAGATTTGATGATGGATTAACCAATTTCTCCTTGACGTCTGCCTTCCTGGGGGGGGGGGGGGAGTGGGGGGGTACCCTGCAGAAAACATCCCATGCTGCCTTGAGACTTGCCCAGAGAGCAGCAACGTTGAACAGAAACCTGCTTCTGTGAGCGTCTGTCCTTCCCATCTTTCCTCTGGCGCATTTCTATCAATAGCTCCATTAATTATTAAAATGCCCAGAAACGTTTCCAGTCCTGTTTCTCATCATCCAACATGGAAAATATACAAACAGCATTTTGAGCTTTTTCAAGGTCTGTTTTCTCTGTGCCTGCACTAAATACTGGGGTCTTTAGAAGCAGAAGTCAATTGAATGTTTGTTCTTAAAATAATCACCCATGCTCAGCACTTTTCTCATTTAAGGGAGTATGCATATTAGGTCTATTTTGAGTCTTTTCCTGACTTCATCTGCTATAAACTCTCCATTTATGTGTCATTTTGACATGTCTAAAATAAGATAGACATATGTGTTGTAATTGACATAATACAGACATGTCTAAAATAAGATAGCAGCTAAATTCATGTTTGAAATTCATTGAAATCTGTTTGCTCTGGAAGCAGAATTCTGTCACTCAGAAGATATAAAGATATCTGACTTTAGAAGCAGTGAGACGGCTTCCCGGCAAAAGAACACATCCGTCTTTTTAATTGTCTTTTGGTTCCGAGCTGAGCCACTGTGGTGGCCCATGTGTGGACGCCTTGTCCAAAGGCATCCATCAGCCTCAGGGCAAAGGGCTCTGGTTTAAAAGGTGGTTAAAATTTGTGTGTTTCTCATATTCGGTTGTCTACGAATGATAATGCGAAGAATCAAGACAAATATTCAATTAATTTTTTTAAATCCCAATTTTGTCACAGTTATTTTAGTCATTAAAGTGAAAGTCTTAACAAAAAAGAGATTTTAACCTTTTAAATGGTCAGAGATGACTTAGACTACTCAAGTACAATTAATTTCCGTGTACCGTATATACTCGAGTATAAGCCGAGTTTTTTCCGGCACAAAATTTGTGCCGAGTTCGGGTTTCTCAGCACAAATTTTGTGCTGAAAAATTCGGCTTATACTCAAGTATATACAGTATTTCAAATGTTAATACTGAATTTTAATCACATGAAATGCAACAAAACCAAGATGTGATGTAAAGATAGTGAACATACTTGTATTTGAGGCATTGTACCTTAAATTAAAAAGATAGTAAACATTATATATATTTATATTTTTTATATACTTGTACATATAAATGAGAAAGCCACAATTTTATTGTGTAATTAAAATTTACATGCACAAAAAAATTTTTTTGGTAACTTAAGTGATCAAAACCAAGTGCTGAATTTTCTGAAATGTATTTTTTTCAGGGATATTTTCTATTTTGTTAATCTAAGTACATTACTAATTCTCTAAGCCACTGACAGATGACCTTATAAATATTGTTCCATATTTAAATTGAGTAGAATCTAATATTTGAAAACTATACCAAATCAGAATCCACCAGGAAATGAGTAGCTCATTTTCTTTAGGGAAGAAAACTTCCCTCGCTTTGGGATATGTGCCTCGCGTATCTCCAGCAAAGAACTGAGGCAGACAAAGGTGTTTACTGGGGACTCGCTTGCCTAATAGTGCTCATAATACTGTTACGTGCCTCACAACAGTACTCTGAGGCTCCCTAATGCGTTATCTCTTTGGCAAATGAGTGAATGTTTCCATAATCCATGGCAAAGCCACACGGCCTTCAAGCTAGAGGCGCATGAAGACGTTCAGTTGATTTTCCCATATTTGATGTGCTCTTGGAATTCCTGAATAGCAGCATATCTCTGCCATATCAAAGAAAAGGCATGGGTAGTAAAATGCTTCACATTTTTTCAAACGGAACACATTGTATTTATGCTCTCTCTCCCAAACTGGGAGAGCTGAAGTGCAGCTTGTTCAAAACAGGAAGACATGCCACTTTAGTGCCCTGAGATCTGCTGTGTCCATAAATTCCACTCACGATTAAGTCTTTACAATTCTCATATTGCACCAAGGAAGAGTGTGGGAGGCTGAGCTCACATCCCAACTGCACAAACACCACGTGGGCTCATGGCATTCCCAGACTTCTGTCCTCCTCTTGGGCTGTTCATAAGTGTCCTTAAAATTCCACAGCCGGTGAGGAGTATGAATTCTGCTGAGGCACTCTGTCACACTCGGGGCAAGCCTGGTTTGCAGAAATACGTCCCTCAGCTTCCTGGTGAGGTTTTTCGTTTTGTTGTCACTCTCTTACTAAGACAATCTTTTTTTTTTTTTTAATGCACAAAAAAGATTTATTTTCTACTCATACAGAGACAATTACAAGTTCAGATGACATTCCAAGGCATTTAAAAAACAAAGGATTGTTTGCCTCTATATCACCTGAGATTGCTGTTGCATTGAGAGAGAGCCTTGGACAGGCTCCCAATAGCAGTTAATGGCTTCCACCTCTATTTATTCTAGCTGGGTAACTTTATTTAGCTGAAGTCAATCCTAAAGCCGTGCCTAAACTCAAGAGAGTAAAAAAGTTCAATATGGACCCTCATGTGCTCAGGGCTAGAACCAGAAATAGTGGTAAATAGCACTCAATCTTTCACAGCTTTCAGGTTCAAGATCCTTAAGTTTCTATCGCTGCATAAGATCGGTATCATCTGCAAACAAAGGACAATGTGACTTCCTCCTTTCTAATTAGAATATCTTTCATTTCTTTCTCATGCCTAATTACTCTGGCTATGACTTCCAATTCTGGGTTGAATAGAGAGTGAAAGTGAAAGTAGACATCCTTGTCTTCTTCCTAATCTTAAAGGAAATAATTTTAGCTTTTTCCTTTTCTTTTTTTCTTTTTTCTTTTTTCTTTTTTTTTTTTTCCTCGTGTTTGGGAAAACAAACACCGTACTAAGAAAGTCTTTCTTTCTGTCTTTTTTTTTTTGTGTGTGTGTGTTTTGGCCAGGGCTGGGTTTGAACCTGCCACCTCCAAGCATATGGGGCTGCATCCTACTCCTTTGAGCCACAATCTCCACCCAAGACAGTCTTTCTTAAGGAGCACCCTTACTTTAACCGTTTCTTTGCTGTCTAGATATAGAAAAAGGTCCTGGGGGTCACATTCACCCTCTTTGCAGGTCACAGTACATGCTTTCACGATTTGGAAATTTGTAAAGATCTCAAAATTTGTCCCTTGCAAAAATCAAGGCTGTATTGTAATAACACACATTTGCATAGCTTTGTTGGTTTATAAGGTATCTCCACTTAAATTGTCCTTTTCAGCTATCATGAACAATTTCCTTTTTGTGGTATGTTTTAGGGCTTTATTTCTCTTCAACTTGGATACATTATACTTTCTAGATTGAATATTAATTTATGTGTGAGTATACACATTGTGGAAAGAAGACATTTAATTTTAAAATAGGAAATTCACATTTTGAGATGTATTTGAGAAATAACAATGGCGTGATTACTCTGACCCTTCAAACAGTAGCAGAGCCCATGAGTCCATTTAGGAAGACACCAATTACTGAACATCACAAGTGATGTTCAAATGATTTCAGGTTAATTAAAAGACGGCTTGTCTGTACCACCCTCCTGACCCCAGCCGGTTGGTGTGACCTGGGTCAGAAATTCCCCAAAGTGGCCACCTTATCAATAAATAAGTCACGAGTGCTGAGATCATTATCTCCAAGACTGAAGCAGGAGATAGGCCTTTTGGGCTTTGGAAATCAATGTCAAATTAATGAGTTCAGAGTTCAAGCAAAAGGCCTACATCTTCAACCTTTGAGCCAAATCCATCGCTGAAGCCCAGCCAAATACTGAGTAACATCTCCATGTCAAGAGGGCTCTCTTTCAGGCAGGTCCTTGTGTTTCAGAAGCTAACTTTGAGAGAGAGAATGTAAAAATGAGATTAAATTATCTGTCCTTTGAAGAAAGATTCAATATATTTTTCTGGGTGACTCTTGAAAGCTGTTCATGTGGATGGGTGCACAGCCATTTTCATTTCTTATCATGTGCTAGGTAAGTACTAACACAGACAGTAAGCCATGTAATACGGTGCTCAACTTATAAAGCAAGACCAGATAGAATTCCAGTTTTTCGCATGTACAGTATGTTAAAAAAACTCCTACAGAAAGTGAGTTCGTAAAGTGAAATGCAGTAAAGAAAAAAGTAACTGATTATTAGCATTTTTAACTAAATTAATCTCCTTCTCCTCCAGAGGAGGAGCTTGATGCACGCAAATTGTAAACTGCTGCTGGACGTGACTGCTGCTGTGTGAGAGTGAGAATGTTGCCCACGGATAGAGTGTGTCCTGGAATTTGGTAGGTAGGTGCATGTTCCTTAAGAAGGAATGAGAGAATGGGTGAATTTGTCCAAAAAAGAATTTAAGTATGTGATTTTATAAAGGAATGGTGAGGAGGGTTGGTTTATTTGTTAACAGTTATCTGAAAGCACACCATCATCTTAGTGTTTTCAACTGCAAACCTGATGTTATTATTATGTTTGATATTGATAAGATTCTTAAAACAAATTGTGTATCTTCTTAACAAATAGTGCCAAGGTCCTTCCCCAGCTGAACACTTTCCCCAACTGGCCAAAAGTGGATAGAGCAGCAATCAGATTTGAATGTTTTTCCAAACGGGTTTTACGGGGACTTTGGGCAGGAAAGGGAGAAAACTTTGGTTCCTGTTGTATCTGCCAGTATTTCAGTGATCTCAGGAGAGGCATCTCAGATCAGGGGCTGAAGTTTCTTCATTTCTGAAATGAGCTAATCAATGGATTTCCAAAGCATTTCCACTTATACACAGCTATGAACACTGGCTCCATAGAGGCACGGACATGGACCCTGCAGTATTTCCAGAGGCCTTTGTGGTGGAATTCACCTTCCACCATGTGAAGTCTGTTAGTGTAAATTAAGTGCAAGGGAAATGTATTCAGCTGGGGCTCTGCAGATGGTTTAAACAGGTGCACTATTTGGGGGTTGGGGGTGGGCTTGGGTCGTCTTGCTATGGGTTGCATGGGGGTCAGAGGTTATACTTCAATACCAAGGTCTTAGGGGCCTGGCAAATCTTGTCAGCCCTTCATGTGGGGAAGAGAACAAAAATGTATGTGTTCTTTATGAAATTTATGGGCTGCAAAAGACAACGGCCCTTGCATCTGGCTTCTCTTACTGAAAGCACATGAAGGCTGTTGCCAGGAAGAAAGCCTGACTCTAGTTTCTGAAAGTGACCCGTGCAGGAACGCCAAGAGATCTGGGAAGTATCAGATGTGCTCAAGTAATCAGTTAATTGCAGCAAATCTGCCTTTGGGACCAATACTAGCCATACGCTTCCTGGGTATCCTGAGCTTTTGACCATGACATTCTAAGAGAACAAAGATGTTCAAATTTGAGTGGGAGTTATTATACTTAATACATATGGCACACACAGAAAGGGTTCCAAATGTTTCAGGGTGCCTATAAATTCAGAAATTCCTCTCTTCATTTATTTGGTCAAAGGGGATTTTCCTAATTGGAGGTTAATGATGTTGAGTAGAAGTGGTTTATACAGCACAGTTCCTCCATAGCACAGGACTTTGTTGGGATTTAAAATTAGTCCTGACATTTCAAAACACTCCAGCTATATTTGCATATTTCAACATGGTACCCACCTACCCTGGTTTCTACTTTTGATGAAGAATAGCTGTGATGCAACGCATCCCAGTAGTTCATGAACCATCTGGGAGACTTTAAAGCAGGTTTTCAACCACAGTTTTGAGAACTTTGGGCACTTTGCCCAGCATTTGAAACTCAAAGATATATAAAATATACCATGGCTAGGGTGTCTAAGTTGAAGTTCCTTATTGTCTGTATTCACTTCTTCACTGTCATTTCCCATGGCCGTTTATTCCTGTAGAGTATATTGTTGCCAAATTACCCATTTTCTCCATGTTTTTGTGAAAGACAGAACTGAGAGACTGGAGAGGTTAGTTCTACTACAGAACTGTGATGTAATGGTTCAAGCCTTGTAAAGGGCATTTCACCTCTGTGGGCTACAGCCTCTTCCTCTAAAGTGAGAAACTGAAGCCAAAGGTGTTTTTTATGGTTCTCTTCAAATCTGACTTTCAAGGATTCTGTGGTTTTAGGTGGCCTCTGAATACTCAAGCATTAGTTGAGAGGTCAGCAACACTGACTAGGTAATACCTGGATTTCACAACCAATGCTTGTTCATGATGAGATGTACAAATAGCCCAGTTTCTTGATATCGAAAACTTAAGTTTGCTGGGTGATATATTTCTTACTCCTTTCCCCTGATGGAATAGTCTCCAGATAACTTATGGGAAAATTCCAAACTTATCTTTGTAAGATCCATTTTAAAGATGTTTATAGAAAGAAATGTGTCTTAATTCTTGAAGAAAATTCTAAGGCAAGATTCCAAAGACATTTTGGATTACCAGAGCATCACTGAAATAGCTGCATAACCAAAATTTAGCACACTGCCACCCACTGTCCAATCCAGTTAGTTGTCAATTTTCTTGAATTTACAATGTGTTTTATTATGTTTTATTTTAGCCTGGCATTTATTACATTTAATTTAGCCTGGCAATATTACATGTAATATTACATATTACAATATCTAATGTCTGAATTGATGCCCTTTCTTATTCTTAAGCAATAGTATTTAGAAAAATGTCTAGCATGGAGTAGAAAATACATTAAGTTTATCTTTAAAGAGACAACTCAGAGAAAATAACTGGTTATGATAATATTTGTTAAAATAAATCTTTCACACAACATAAGAAGTAGTTATGGTTAAAAAAAAGTATGGGAAAGTATTTAACCTGACAAACAAAAGAAACATACATGATAGAGAAATAAGTACTAAGCTTTGAATTTGTGAAATTGGTAAAACATTTAAGAAGATTGGCTACTGTTTGCTAAAGTGTGTGCAATAAACGTAAGTTGTGATTTGTTAAGCTTTGTGGCAATATGGATCAATTATCCCACATATGTAGATACTCTTTATTTGGCAATTTCACATCTCGAAATTTATCCAAAGAATATTAAACATAAAGTGCTCTCAAAATATCAAGTATATTTGGGATATCAAATATCAAAGCACATTTGTTTAATTCTTAGTCAAAGTAGGAAATACTAGCCCAAGATAGAAAAATGTCCAGATGAAAAATGTGTAAGTAAAAAAGACAATATATTGTGCAATTGTTAAAATGTTTGACACAGCTATGGTAACATCAAATGATATGTGGATTTATAGCTCTTAATAAACACAGAATAAATGTAAAGCAGTACAATTACTAAACATGTACTAACGAGAGATAACAAAGTGATTTTCTTTAAAAGCAGCCATTGGCAAACCATGTTTGTTTTTCCAACATTTACATTTTTATCATGGCTAAAAATTTGTTCTCAAACCTTCTCTCAAAGCTCACGCATAATATAAGCTAATGTATACCCAGGCACTGAGCCAAACTCTAGCTCTTTATCAAATTTATTCGTATCAGTTATGTTTTTAAGTAGGTAAGAATTCTGCTTCATAAGCCAGCGTGAGAATGCGAAAGCCACCCCGAAGATATGTTTAAAAATAATGTAAGCGGACATGCTTTTGGCAAGTCACTTTAAAACCACCTGTGAGCAAGGGGGAGTTAGTTCACGCCACCCAATGGATTGATCAATTGTATAAATTTGCAAAAGGGTCTCGTTTGTGGAGTGCAGTGAAAGCAGGGAGACACTTGTGAATTACTGCCTGTGGTTTTGGTAATAGAATTGTGGTTGCTGGGTTGTGTGCTACACTTGAGCAAGACAGTCTCAAATTATGGTCTGTGCACATGAGTGATATCCCACCGAGGAGGCTGCTTAAAACCAAGTCGTCAGACCACAAAGAGGAAACGCTGTTGGGCTTTTTCCTGTGGCACAGGAAGGGAAGGAAAACTGAGAAAACGGTGTTTCACTGTTGACCAGCACTTGTTGCCCAGGCAATCCTCTGCTACCCAAACAGCCGTCGTCCTGAGTAATTTGTTGGTGGTCTTCAAAATTGTGGCCCTAAATGTTTCTTTGAAATATTTTGAGAGGCAGCACTATTTATTTTTTATGTAACTAACCACGTTTGAAGCTTGTTTGCATTCTCGTAAGGGGACTGTGACGAGAATTAGTACTTCAATGGTGTAGAGTAGTTTTCACATGACATCCCAGAATTTTAAAAATCATTCCCCAATTATGTTGTCTTTCCCACTAACATAGGGATGTGGACTGCATTTATCATATTTTCCCAGATGAGAGGGGAGCTGGAGAGTTAAATAAAAGCTTTGTACCATTTTGTGTTCTTTATAAAACATTGAAAACAACATTTGCTTAGATTTTCTTTATCTATAACAAGTTCAATGAACAAGAATTATAGAGAATAAAGGAAAAATAGCTGTTTCTGTCTCTCTTTGCCCATCCCTCTACTCTCCTGATGGTAACCAGTGAGTATAGCCCCATGCACGTTATTTCTGGGGCCATGTAGACACACATGTCAAAGGACATACAGCAACTGCCCTTTATCCAGAACTCAAGCGACACAACAGGCCAGGAACCAAACCAGAGTTTAAAGCTGATGTGGTGTGTGGTGCCATCAGCCAGCTCCCAAGGCTCCTGTGCGTTCTCCGTAATAGTTGTGAGAGTCAACGTGTGTCACTTGAAGTTAAAAAGTAACATGGTAGTAAAGTCAAAAAGTGTGTCACCTGCCATTTAACTGACACTGGACATGGCACTCACGACTCTGTTTTATGAGACCGTAAATCTGTGCTAGTCAGTGCAGTTTGACTTAATTTGCTTTTAATTGGTGTATTTCAATATTGATATCAAGTCAATACAGGGTTTATGATATGATATGATACAGTGTGAGGTGTAGAATCGGGTAGGCCTATTTTGAATAGTAACTCTTGAGCTCTCTGAAACCACATTTATCCGGAATCTGTCAATCCCTATGGGTGCCAGGTAACAGGGAGATTACTGTATGATTATAGGAAGTGCACACATTTTCTGTACTGTTTACTTTTTTTTCTTTTAGAATCACATAATAAACGACTTTCTAAAGCAACGGACGTATATCCCCTTCTTAGAACGTTTTCTTGGCCCTTTTTAAAGCTTGCATGTGATTTATTTAACTAGCGCTATACCACTGGTTATCTGGGAAGTTTACAGATTATACTTTAACAAAACACTGCTGCAAAGAAATATATTGCATGTTTATCTTCTGAAAAACAGTAATGGAATTATTTGCTTTTGGGTACGTAAATTTTAACCTCATGTTTCCTCAAATTGCACTTTGCATTCTCATAGTTTACAAAAGTACCACTTTCCTCACACTATTTCCATTATTGTATATTTCCTTTGTTTGTTGATTCTTTTCTAGTCTAATCGATTAAATTATTTATTAGTTCAGGTATTCATTGTCTAAACGTCCTATATGTGAGTTATAATTCTGAGAATTGTCTGCTATGTGCATTGTTTTTGCTGCTGGGTTTGCTTTTTGCCCGTAGACCCGGAAATCTACCATGTCACTATGTAGGTCAGAATGAAAATCTACATTTTATGTTTAATTGTATCAACCACTTTGTATGTCTGTTACGGCCCTGCCATTTTAAGGGGTGGGGGAAGTGCTGACCTTGTACATACTTATACCTGAATACAGTAATTCAAACTTACACAATAATGAGCATCACACCCCACATGGAGGCCCTCCACATAAAGTTGGGGAGGACCTGCCCTGTATCCTATGTGACGGAGCGACAGGGATTCCATCTCTATCCTATTTTTAAGAGGAACAAAAGTGCTGCTGATCACCTTTCCCCACTTTCTAAACTAACACTGGTGGCATTTATAAGAATAAATTCAAGGATAAATTTTTAAAAGTAAAGCTGACCAAGCAAAGTATAAATAACAAAATTAATGCTTCCAATGGACGCCTGCGTTCGTAAAACCTCGTCTTTGCAGAGCAGTTTCCAGACGTATTAAAATACTTTAATACTTGTTCAATTTGCATGACAGGTGACAAATCTGACTGGCTGCCATCCTCTAACACCTTCCAAGAGGACGTGTCTTTTAGGCCCCCAAATGTTTTCATATCACCCGTCATCCCTGTGCTCCCTCCTTCAGTTCATCTGCCATTAGCAAGCAACTTATAAGTGTCATTTTCATGGAATGGGAAGAAAATATATTTTTGCTGTGATTATAGAAGTCACTGCTTATAACCTTGCCTTTCTGGACATGAGTCTGAACGCCGCGTGGAGGCATCTAGGCATGCCCAGAAGTTAGAGACTTACAAGAGCAGCCATCGCAGTTTCCTGGCCTGATCTGATGGCTCTAAATTAACATGAGTTAAATGGGAACTAAACAAAACACTCCCCCCACCCAAAACAAACAAACCAGAAAAGCCTTCCATTTTTCCAGTTTCTGTTAATTATACAACAGAAAACTCCAAACAGTTGGTGATTGAACGCATTTATAGTAACCCCATGCTTTGCCACACACCATCATGCAGAAAATCATAAAACAGGTCAACCTGGAGCCCTGGAGGTCGACTTTCAAGTATTTGCTTGTTCTGAATGTATTGCAGAATTTCCTTGAATAACAGATTTGAGTAGAATCAGTCATTCCCTGAAAAATACTCTCAATGACTGGAAACCACAAGCCAGATTAAATGTGTTGTTTAGACACCAGCAGTAGAACCTACACCCTCAGGATGCCTGGCATCAACCATTGGCAACCTGCTTGCAATGTTTTATTGGTTTTCACGGTGCCTGGAGCACTTAATACATAATAAAGCGACCCAGGGCCAAGTGAATGGTTTCGTTTTTTGCCTAGGTCATTCAGTGAGGTCCATAACCCACCAGTCCTAGGATGGGGATGTGTCTGCCTTGCTGTAAACATGTGAAAATAAATGGTGAGGATGCTTTTGATTGCAAAGAGTGGAAACCACGTCAACGTCACTCTCACACATAAAAGGTATGTAATGATATAAAGAAATTCTGTAAGAATCCAGGAAAAACTGAGCAACCAGTACTGAGAAAACACAGACACTTAATGAAAAGTGCGCTCACTTCCCTGGCACCAAGTTCAGACGTCACAGACTGTCTCTTCCCGACTGGCAGCTTTCAGAAAGTCAACCTGCAAAGGCAAAGTCCCCAAGAAAACCTAACTCTCTCTCACCAGGGAACAACCTTCAAGTCAGGGGCACGGTCATGGCTTTTCAACATGATAGAAAAATTGTGACAATTCTTAAGAGACTTTCCCTGGACAATGCCATTGTATTTCTATGGCAGGAATATCAACATAAAACAACATTTATTCAGAAGAAAAGATGTGAGTCTTCTGTCCCTTCAGGTAATGAGTTGAGCCTTAATTGTGTGAACCTTCCCTCTTTTAGAATTGAACTGGAAGAGTCCTGGCCCTGAAGGAGGGCTTACCGCTGTCTTTGCAGACGCAGAATGGCACGCCTCTGAACACGTTGGCAGTGAAAGAGTCTAGTAAACAGAGTGTGATTCTCCCTCAGTGCAGGAGCCATCCCCTGTGTGAGCTACGGAAGTCACATAAAGTGCTTAAAATTTTAACTTAAAACATTCCAAGTATTCATTGTCCATGCTGCTTGGAAATATCTGGCCTCCCAAATCATACTTCTCAGATACATGTTTTTTATTGTTGTTGCTTTTGTTATTGTCACTTTGGCTTGAACCGTGCATGTTTCTTTTTTGTTTGTTTTTCAAATAATAGATGTGCATATAAAGCTATATTTTTAGAATTCTAAACGGAACGAGTACTCCCCTAGTTCCTCCTCGCAGTGGGAGCCCGGGCTGTACGGGACGTCCGTACCTGCACACAATGGCTCTTCCGATGCATCCACTCACTATGTACTGTGACCATTTTCGGCACATTTTCTGCCCTCATGGCAGTATTCAAAGCGCAGAACTTTGAATTGGTTGAAGGCAGGATAAGTTGTTGTATCATTTTCTATTGATGAACAGTTATGTTTTCATTTTTTGCTATGTGAAAATAAACACATGGATTTGCATTCCTATTTACATCTACTTGTGTTTTCTAGATAGATGTATCAGCAAATATTTCCATTACATTAGCAACATGTGTACACTCCTTTGTTGAATTACACAGTGAATATGTCTATTGTGAAAATGTGGGTTGAATATATGTTTCCATTTCATCTCTTTTAAACAAACATGAATTACTACTTTGTCAAATATACGCCAAAATAGTAGAAAAATAAAAACCTCACAGTATTGTGTGTGTGTGTATGAGATAGTAGTGAGGTGCAAAGATTTTTATATGTGTCTTGATTATTTTTCTGTTTTCTGGAAATTGCCTGTTTATGCCTTTACCCACTATAGTTTTGTTCATTATAAAGGACATTTGGGGGCTAAAAAACACACATTAGCTTCTTGCTTATTGCCATCGTCTGAGTATTTCTTTTCCAAGTAATAGTGTCATTTTGTCATGCATAGATTTTTCTTCACACTTTCATTTCTTATTGCTATTCGTAATAATACCTTTCACCACAACACAGTGCAATATCATTTATTTTGGTACTGCTACAGTTTTGTTTAGCACACGTGCATCTTGTATGTATGTGGAATGCAGTCTGTCGTGTGGCACGAGGTAGGACTCCAGCTTTCCTTGGGACAACTTGTCTGTACATGGCAGTATGGCGTGATGGCTGTACCAGCTACCGCAGGCGTCCATCTGGTAACACATGCTGTCTACTCCAGACCCTGTCTCTTCTGCTGCTCACCACAGCTTTACGGCCCTATGCCTGTGCAAGTCCCCTAGGCTCATCATTTCTCTTTTCATCGTGTTTTACGGCTATTCTTCCACTCCATTTTAAAACTCAGGAAAGGGAATTTGGTTGGGGTTGCTTTGCGCTGTTGCAAATGAAGGCAGGTAGGTGTCCACAAGCCTACAACACTGAGTTATCTCACTTAGTGACAGTCCACGCTTCCATTTCCTGAAGCGCTTTACTTTCTGGAGCCTTATGGTTCCCTGCACATTTTTTCATTCTCGGTAATTTTCATTCTTGGTACATTTGCTCCTGGAAATGTAATTATTTTGTTTGCCACTATCAATGCAGTTATTCAGCTGTAATATTTTCTGAGTGTCATTAGGATATAGCAACTTTTTCACAGACATATCTTTCTGAATTCTAGTGTATTCTTTAACCCCTTTCAAATGGTTCTATGAGGTTTTCTAGTGGTTAGAACTTTTATGAGACTGTTTAAATATTTTGATGACAGTGGAAAATTTCCCTGAGGATAATGGGAGTTTTATAAAATAGAAAGTAGCTTGAGCTAATTATATATATGTGTGTGTGTGTGTGTGTGTGTATATATATATTAAATTATATATATTTAATATATATATTACATATGTACATATGTGTATGTATATATACATTGTGTATATATGTACATTGTGTATATACACACACATATATGTATATATTTAATATATATTATATGTTATAGGTACATATTTATATATAAATATATGTACATATTTAATATATTATTATATATTAATATATTATTATATGTTAAATATGATATATTAATTATATATTAAATATATACATTGTGTGTATATATATTATATATTAAATATGTACATACACACAATGTACATATTTAATATTGTACCCTCATATTAATTTGAATAAAGTTAAAATAAAAATAAAATACAAAGTTGATCAAATATGTGTTATATTAATATAATATAAATATTTATATAGGAATTCTATTAAATCTGTACATTGTGTGTGTATACAATGTACAATGTACATATTTAATAGAATTCCTATATAAATATTATATTAAATGTAACATATATTTGATCAACTTTGCATTTTATTTTTATTTTATTAAAATAAATAAATATTTATTCAAATTAATATGAGGGTACGACATTTAGGTGACATTGTTCTCACTTCCAGGGCAAAGTTCCATTTGTAGAAGAGGCCCCCCCCCCAGGGAGCGTGTTGTACACCCTCACAACGTGCGCAGTAGGTGAGACCCCACAGGAGGGAGGGAGGGCAAGAGGCGAGATCAACTTTGTGTTTTAGGTCAGTTTTTGGTTCATGGCAGAATTGAGTGGCAGGCACAGAGAGTTCCCATGCTTCCCTGCCCGCCACGTGCACAGCCTTCCTCAGTGTCAACACCCCCAGCAGAGTGGGACACTTCTGACAGCTGATGACTGCACTGCCACACCAGAGAGCGCAGGTTATGTTCGGGCTCACTCTTGGTGGACAGTGCCCTTTCTGGGCCCTGACCCAGACAGTGACACGGACCCACCATCACAGTATCCCCCAGAGTGGTCTCACGGCCCTAAACAGCCTCTGTGCTCGGCCTCTGGACTCCTACACCCTCCTTCGATTAGTATTTTAGTAAAGATCCTTGTGGTTCATGGCCAGGTGGGTCGTTATACAGAAGGAAATCTGGAAGAAGGGAAATGAGATTCTATGAGCCCATGTTTTGTTTCCATCGTTGCGTTATATTCAAGAAATGACACTCGCCCAGTTTTTGTAAGATTTATCACTTAGAAAGTCTTTCTGAAGTTGGAATTTTTAATGTTTCCTCCCAAACAAGGCTATGTTCTTGTAAGATGTTTGACATCAGAATGTCCAAGAGAACGCTCGTAAATGTTTTTCATCACTCAGCTGTCAGCAAACCACCCAGGCACTGGTTACTGGTTACATAACTGCTGAGACGTAGGAAAGCCAAGGACGGGCGGCACATGTCATGCAGATAGCAGGTGCTCCTCGGGGGAGCAGAGTTGCAGCCAGGCTCCACGGTTCCTGCCTGGACAAAGCTGATGCGACATAACTATTTTCTCCATGGGACACACTGCACCATTTTTGTGCCTAGCAGCTTTAGACAACCCTTCAGCACGATGCTTAGGCATGATTTGAAACAGCAAAATCACCAAGAAAAAGCACAATAATGAGAACAACTTGGATGTCGGTCCACTGAAAGTTTTCACCACTCTGCGCCTGTCTGCGGATGACTGTGAAAGCACCAGATTACCAATCAAATTTAGCAAGTAGGCAGATTTGTAGATACAGAGTCTATAAATGGTGAGATGGACCCTGCGTCTCCTGCAGTAGACTGGCACAAGCTGTGTGAGTCCAGGACACAACCCTTCCCGTCTGTGTTCAAAGAGAAACCACATCACCCTTAACATGGAGTACTCTAAAGACTGAATTATTTTTTTTACCTCGTTTAAATTATAGAGTTCTTTTCTTCAAAGAAAAAAACACTTGAAACCCAATAAATTAGATAAATTGATAAAAGTTAGTTTTCTCTGTGGATCTTTGTTCTCCCTTTGACCTTTATCCAGGTCGAGTGTGTTTCACGAGATTATATTACAAGCAAGTCCTAAGCCTCTAGAAATGATGCCTTTCAGATGCCAGGATCCTGGTTTTGTGCGTTTTTCCTTCCCCAACCTGTCTCATTTCCCAGGTGCTCTTACAGTGAAAGCCAGGAATGTTACTTCTCCTAGAAAACACTGCCTTTAATTCCTACTTACACTTCATTCCTGACCTGTCTGCAGTGCGAACATGCCTTACATATAACAGCTGCTATGGAAATGCCTATTTCACCGCAAGCCATACATTGTCCAGTGAGTATTTCAAATGCCTCTTTTCCATCAGGGACATTTGGTAAAAAATAGCCTCCTGGAAGTAATTAATCCCGGCTATATGTGCAGCCCTGTTAGGGGGAGGAGCCCCACAGTCAGTTAAGATGCTGGTTTAAAGGGACCCACACCAAACGCGGCCATGAACATAATTGTGCACGTAGGTGGTCTTCGGGAGTGCTTTCAACACAGAACTCACCCTCGTATGGAGTGAAAGGGCTGTGTTTAAATGCTCGAGGTTTGATAATGTAAAATGAAGCAAAGCTAGACCTTAATCTGTGTCAACACCAGCTATATGAAGTTTTCAGCATACTCGGGCCTGGGTTTGGCAGCAGATGGAAGGGGGGGTAGGGGGTTGGGGGGTGGGGTGTAGCCTAGAGTTTCCATATGTCTGGCAGGCAGCTTGGCTTTTCTTTGCCTGTCAGGGCCATGTGAGAAAGTGTCCCCATAGATTCAGAGGTCCCAGAAACTGTCTGGGAACAATTTTTCCCTTTTCCAAACCCAACTTAGACGGAGAAATGCTGCCTTATGGCAGCAAGGTGAGTCTACGAGCGGTGATCCCGGGAGGGGCTCCTTCTCCAGTTCCTGTAAACCCCCAGGGGAAGCAAGTAAACTTCGGGGACCTCCACACGTGTGTCCTAACTGTGCCGAGCGTGTTTCCTGCCTGGTCGTTTTATTCCCTGAAGCCACGATCCAAACGTCGTCATAAAGAGCACTCGGCGTCTTCCTGGCCTCCACTCTCTGGATGAGCATGTATCTTGGAGAGATCCTAGTTCCACATGGAGAGTAGCCTGAAAACTCATGAGTGTGGACCATGTTTCAAGTAGAAATGGCTGTGTTTCTCTGGGGATACTGTCAACAGAGTGGGGCTAATGGGCTTGTATCGGATTTAAGATCTCTAATTATCTGCAGTGAGCTTCGCCCTGAATGAATGTGACTTTTAGGGTTTGGGGCCCTGAGGCATTTAAGTAGCTTTTACGAGAATTTACATCGTATGTGTAATTCATCATCTTATGACAATATTGGGCCAGCCCTCTGGAGTCAAGACAAACCCTATTTAGGAACACCTGTAACCTTAGTAGATGGCTCATTGGTGATTTGCAGATTATCGAGGTGTCCATGAGTTTCCCATCTATCTATCCAGTACTTGGCTATGTCTTGATCAACTCTGACAATGTGGCTGGAGGTAGACACGACCGGGTACTTTGTGCCTACTGTCTGATTAGTGCCTGAGGTTATCCAGCATTTCATCAGAACTCAGAAATAAATGCAGCATGAAAGATTGGGATGTACGGAGTTTAAAGTTAAGAGACCTCGGTTCTTGTTTGCTCTGTCCTCCTTCTTGCTGGGAACAAGTCACTCATCTCTGAAATTTGCTCAAATCTCTCCACCACCGACCATTGCTCACTGCCAGGGTCCTGCTAAGGAATGACACAATGAGACATGGTAAAGGGTCTTGGTGCACATCAAAGACCACCATACGGAGTTTTGCTGTTATTCCTATGAAATAGGTTGGATTTTTTTTAATTTCAATATACTGGCTTTCTGGAAGAGTCTTTCAGATAGTTCCTCTAGGACTCAAAATAAACCCTGTTTGGTCTAGAAGGATTCTAGCACTCACACCATAACCTAAGACCACTGAATCTTTGGACTCACTATAGTACATCTGAATAAGAATACAAATCTTGCTCCAGATAAATACTGATGAGAAGTTTCCCTACCTGATTTCACATATGCTGTGTGCATCATTATTCTAGCAATAGTTTGTAGTAAAATTCTAGCACAGCAAAAAAACAAAACAAACAAACAAAAAAAAAACCCAACTCATTAAGCACACTAAAAATGTCAGTCCAAAATCAGGAAAAACAGGACTTTGCTTCCCCTTTTTTTGCTCTGTAGGTTGAAATAATTCATTGTGGTTGAATAGTATGTGAGAAATTAACAAGTGTTTAAGTACTGTTCAAATTCAACTAAGCTTTATCATTTATATGATGAAAAGTATATAAGGGTCAAAAGCATATTTATAAATTTTGTTTTTAAGAATTTCAACTTTTACAATTCAAAATCATTTTCATTTTTAAAGTAGTTCAATACCTCTTTAATTAAAGAAACCTAAATCATCTAACATTTAAATAAATTCCTAAGTCTTTTGCAAAAATAGCTGCACATGGGCGGTGCCTGTGGCTCAAAGGAGTAGGGATCTGGCCCCATATGCTGGAGGTGGCAGGTTCAAACCCGGCCCTGTTGACAAACTGCCAAAAAAAAAAAAAAAAAAAAAAAAAAGAAAGCTGCACATTATTTTAGTAAAAGATGCTCTCTCCATTGTGAATGATAGGTTAGCTAGGAATATTTCATTTCTTTCATTTTGTTGTACACCTTAAAGATTAGAATCATGCCAATTTTTCCACAAGAACATGTTGTACTAATAAATCTATAAGCAAAACAGTCTTTGTTCTTCTCAGGGAACAAAAATAGCCAACATGCGTATTCCAGTGTTGTGTTCCAAATGGAGCTTCCCGATGTCAAACTCATTCTGACCCGTGGTTTTTCTTAGACGGTGTAAGTTTTCCTTTGCTATTTTACCAGGCTAGATTTTGGTAATACAAAATAAGCAGAAAGCTATTTAAAGAATTTGGTTAATCGACGATTTAAATAATACTTAGCTTCAGCGCTGCCTGTGGCTTAGTGAGTAGGGCGCCAGCCCCATATGCCGAGGGTGGCGGGTTCAAACCCACCCCCGGCCAAACTGCAACAAAAAAATAGCCGGGCGTTGTGGTGGGCACCTGTAGTCCCAGCTACTCGGGAGGCTGAGGCAGGAGAATCCCGGAAGCCCAAGAGCTGGAGATTGCTGTGAGTCCTGTGACGTCATGGCACCG
>CAUYPK010066260.1:0-32591 GCA_963574355.1 Loris lydekkerianus | reverse complement strand
TAACAACAGACCCCTCAGAAATTCAAAAAAATCCTTCATGAATATTACAAGAAACTCTACTCTCAGAACTACGAAAATATGAAAGAAATCGACCAATACTTGGAAGTATGCCACCTACCAAGACTTAGCCAGAATGAAGTGGAAATGTTGAAGAGGCCTATATCAAGTTCTGAAATAGCATCAACTATACAAAATCCCCCTAAAAAGAAAAGCCCAGGACCAGATAGATGGATTTACGTCAGAATTCTACCAAACCTTTAAAGAAGAACTGGTACCTATATTACTAAACCTCTTCCAAAATATAGAAAAAGAAGGAATACTACCCAACACATTCTACAAAGCTAACATCACCTTGATCTCTAAACCAGGGAAAGACCCAGCAAGAAAAAAAAATTATAGACCAATATCACTAATGAATATTGATGCAAAAATATTCAATAATATCCTAACAAACAGAATCCAACAACATACCAAAAAAATGATACACCATGACCAAGTGGGATTTATCCCAGGGTCTCAAGGCTGGTTCAACATACATAAATCTATAAATGTAATTCAGCCCCTAAACAAACTAAAAAATAATGACCATATGATTCTCTCAATTGATGCAGAAAAAGCTTTTGATAATATTCAGCATCCCTTCATGATCAAAACACGTAAGAAAATCTGTATAGAAGGAACATTTCTTAAACTAATAGAGGCCGTCTACAGAAACCCACAGGAAACACTGTCTTGAATAGAGTTAAATTGAAAACATTTCCACTTAGATCAGGAACCAGGCAAGGTTGCACATTGTCTTCATTGCTCTTTAACATTGTACGGGAAGTTTTAGCCATTGCAATTAGGAAAGAAAAGGCAATGAAGGGTATCCACATAGTGTCAGAAGAGATCAAAGTTTCACTCTTTGCAGATGATATGATCGTATATCTGGAAACCACTAGGGATTCTACTACAAAACTTTTAGATGTGATCAAGGAATACAGCAATATCTCAGGCTACAAAATCAATCAACACCCATAAATCTGTAGCCTTTATATTTACCAACAATAACCAAGCTGAACAAACAGTCAAGGACTCTGTTCCTTTCACAGTAGTGCCAAAGAAGATGAAATATTTGGGAGTATACCTAACAAAGAACGTGAAAGATCTCTATAAAGAGAACTATGAAACTTTAAGAAAAGAAATAGCTGAAGATGTTAACAAATGGAAAAACATACCATGCTCATGGCTGAGAAGAATCAACATTGTTAAAATGTCCATACTGCTCAAAGCAATATATAATTTTAATGCAATTCCTATTAAAGCTCCATCGTCATATTTTAAAGAACTTGAAAAAATAATACTTTATTTTACATGGAATCAGAAAAAACCTCAAATAGCCAAAGCATCACTCAGCTATAAAAACAAAGCAGGAGGAATCACACTACCAGACCTTAGACTGTACTATAAATCGATAGTGATCAAAACAGCATGGTATTGGCACAAAAGCAGAGAAGTAGATGTCTGGAACAGAATAGAGAACCAAGAGGTGAATCCAGCCACTCACTGTTATTTGATCTTTGACAAGCCAATTAAAAACATTCAGTGGGGAAAAGATTCCCTATTTAACAAATGGTGCTGGGTGAACTGGCTGGTGATCTGTAAAATACTGAAACTGAACCGACACCTTTCACCATTAACTAAGATAGACTCTTACTGGATAAAAGATTTAAACTTAAGACATGAAACTATAAAAATACTAGAAGAGAGTGCAGGGAAAACTCTTGAAGGAATCAGCCTTGGTGAATACTTTATGAGGAGGACTCCCTAGGCAACTGAAGTAGTATCAAAAATACATTACTGGGACCTGATCAAACTAAAAAGCTTCTGCACAGCCAAGAACATAGTAAGTAAAGCAACCAGACAGCCCTCAGATTGGGAGAACATATTTGCAGGTTATACCTCCGATAAAGGTTTAATAATCAGAATCCACAAAGAACTCAACATATTAGCAAGAAAAGAATAAGTTATCCCATCTCACGCTGGGCAAGGGACTTGAAGAGCAACTTCTCTAAAGAAGACAGATGCAAAATCTACAAATACATGAAAAAAAGCTCATCTTTAATCATCAGAGAAATGCAAATAAAAACTACTTTGAGATATTACCTAACCCCAGTAAGAGTAGCCCACATAACAAAATCCCAAAACCAGAGATGTTGGCGTGGATATGGAGAAAAGGACACACTTCTACACTGCTGGTGGGAATGTACACTAATATATTCCTTTTAGAAGGATGTTTAGAGAATACTTAGAAATCTAAAAATAGAACTGCCATTCGATCCTATAATTCCTTTACTAGGTATATACCCAGAAGACCAAAAATCACAATATAACAAAGACATCTGTACCAGAATGTTATTGCAGCTCAATTCATAATCACTAAGTCATGGAAGAAGCCCAAGTGCCCATTGACCCATGAATGGACTAGCAAATTGTGGTACATGTATACCATGGAATATTATGCAGCCTTAAGAAAGATGGAGACTTTACCTCTTTCATGTTTATATGGATGGAACTGGAACATATTCTTCTTAGCAAAGTATCTCAGGAATGGAAGAAAAAGTATCCAGTGTACTCAGTCCTACTATGAAGCTAATTTATAGTTTTCACATGAAGGCTATAACTCAACTATAGCACAAGACTATGGGGAAAGGGCCAAGGATGGGGAAGGGAGGTGGGAGGATAGGGTGAAGGGAAACTAATGGGTGGGGCTACACATACGGTGCATCTTAGAATGGGTACAGGGGAAACTTACTAAATGCAGAATACAAATGTCTACATATGATAAGTAAGAAAATGCCATGAAGGCTACGTTGAACAGTTTGATGAGATTATTTCAGATTGTATATGAAACCAGCACATTGTACCTCTTGATTGCACTAATGTACATAGCTATGATTTAACAATAAAAGAAATAGCAAAGAATAAAAATAAAAAATAAATAAAAAATAAAAAACAAAAGCAGTAAGTGAGCCTATAATGATATTAAGTACTTTAGAAATGTAAATTTGATATACACATATGTGCATATTTATATACAAATATAATTTGTATGTAAGTATAAATATGTAAATAATATATGAAGCTAATAAATGGAGGTGTTGTTAAATAAATGCATTCCATTGGAAAATACTATAAATGTAAGCACTTATTTATGGAATCATTAAATGTTTTCCAATTGCAAACCAAGGGTTGATGTTCAGTTTGAAGCTGTAATAGTCATATCTATTTCTGTAAAATATTGTATGAATATAAACACTTTAAAAGTGCAGTTTAAAATTATGAATTATCAGTAAATAATCATGTGCTTGCTTGTACTGTCATGTATTGTTTGAGTTACTCATTTTACTATATTATATAGAAGGATTCATCAAATTGATCAGTGGTCCATATTTTTCAGTAAGGCCACAAAAGTAACCAGGCTGACTTGTTAAATACTGAATATTTAGTGTCCACAGCATGAATTACATCATTCTTTACATTTTGTTTCTCAAAAAAGATAGCTTATTGTTCTAGATTCCCTTTCTTATATCATTAGCAAAGTATTTTTAAAGAATGGCATTTTCTTGTGTCTGTTCTGTCAATCATATATGGAATGGAAATGAGAGATTAACCCTTTCAGAAAAAAATGCTATTGATTATAAAGCATAGAAAGATAATATGAATTTACTTATTTTATATATTTGCAGGGTGACTCTAAAGTTCATTTTTAAATTGCACTTGAACTTTAGGGCCACCCTGTTTGTATATACTTGGTGCGCATGTTAGTTAGTATATAACTATCTTATGAAAAATGCTGTTTTGTTTCTCTAGTCAAATTTCTCCCTACTGTTTTTAATTCAGCGTTATCTCCTTTATGCATCAAAACATGCTACACGGTTAGGAACTAGAGAGAAACAGGACACCGGTATGATGAAATCTCCTTTGTATTAATTCATGAATTAATAGGAGCCTCTGATGTTGTGGCTATTTCTAGATTTTTCTCCCTTCTTTCACTTGGTACAGTGTGACATTACTGTGCTTTAGCATGTTAGTCTTTCTTTGACATCACAATTTATCAAAGCTTTGGACATGTTGGCTAATGATACTTTCTTCTTTTATGGAAATAGATGATCATATGCAGAACTCCTGTAAATTATTTCTAAAAGCAGAAAGGAATGGTAAGATAAATATTGAAGAACAAGCAGATCCAAAGATTGAATTCATTTGCTATTTCTAAAAACAAAGCATTAAATTTTAATGTTGCATTTGTTTGTGACAGTTAAAGTTCTTGAGTGGAATGCCGTGATCTTTTATTTCAGCGCTGTCTTAATGCAGGATTAGTTTATTTGGGTAATTTATTATTGTTAGAATTAAATCAGGCTTTGGGCTTGCTCCGTTTGATTTTTGATTTGAACTTATACTTTTGCATGTCCATGTGTGGTCCTTTGGTCTAAAGCTGCTGGGGTTATAGATGGTCACAGATGCTTTGAAACCTTCCCCACCAGAAGGCAGGGGCTGTTTCTGAGGTTGGTCTGTGATGGCTTTGACCAACAGTGTCTGGCAGAAGTACTACCATGACAGTTCCAAGCCCAGGCTGTAAGAGAACTGGCCCCTTCCATGTTGGAGTTGAGATGGTTGCTACCTTACTGAAGAGATCCCATTGTGAAGCCCCCAAAATACATAAATGGAGCCAGCAAAGTTCAGGCTTCCAGGTACCTCTGTGAGGCACTAGGCATATGCATGAGCCCTGGGGACCCATCCCATTCAGTCTGGCTACTGGCTGACTACCACTGAGTGACTTGAAGTGATGCAGCCCAGAACAGAGGCCTCACCAGGGAAGAGCCATCTGAATTCCTGACATATAGCATCATGGGGCATAATAAAAGAGTACTAATTTTCTACCTCTTATTTTGGGATGGTTAGGCAGCAATAGATAACAAGGACAAAATCGCCAAGGGAATGGTTAGTGGCGCCAAAGTAGCCAATAATATTAATGGTATTCAATAACTTTGAAAACAGTAAAAGCTAAAATTTAAATTCCGAGTTTCTAGTTCTATATACAGTTGGCCCTCTGAATACTCGGATTAAACCAACCATAAATCAAAAATATTTGAAAAAAAAATTGCATTTGTCTGGAAAATGTACAGACTTTTGTTGTCATTATTCCCTACATAGTACATTGGGTTATTAGGTATGAAATATCCAATCTCCTTAAATACTAAGTTTGACAGTTGATATCTGAGACATTTCACTTTGACACTTATTTTATTTTTATTGTGAAGATACATCCTCATTCTTTCAAAAGCAAGTTTTGAGTTGTGATATTCTTTCACATTTTTTAGAGAAATTTTTGTGAAATCATGAATAAATGAAAATTTCATGTTATTTTCTAATATGAGTTTTATTGTGGAAAAAATGCAGTGCAGACAGCTTGCAATATCAAGGAAGTTATTTGGAAGGATGTGGCTAATGAACACACAGGCATCTTCTCTGCTGGCACACATAAGCTACCTCGTTAAGATGGCAAAACTGCATTGATAGTTTAGGTGCACACATTTTGATTAATTGTACTGCTTCTTGTTTGAGGTATAATAAACCAAACTTTTGATTCAAAATTGCACATTTCATATTTGATGACTTAAAGACGAAAAATATTTGAAAAAAATTGCATTTGTTATTTGAAAATGTGTATTTTTGTTGCCGTTGTTCCCTAAACCAGAAGTCCCAAACTTTTTGGCACTAAGGGCCGAAGTTTCATGGAAGACAATTTTTCCATGGGGGTTAGGTGGGGCCAAGAGGCAGAACTCAGGCATTGATGTGAGCAATGGGGAACAGCTATAAGCACAGTTCCAGGTCCCACCTTGTATTTTAGAACCAGGATTCTGAACCTGGGTACTTTGGCTGCAGATTCCATGTTCTTAAACACAGTTATTTCTCATTCTACACACCTGACCTTTAACTCTTTGCTTTCATTTGGGTGATTCTCTTGTAGTATGTAATTATGATCTTCATTCTTGAGATGACTCCCCCCATTCAACAGAAATGTTTATTACCTATTTCCTAACTCAGAAAGATCGGTGATGCACACAGGTCTAAAGAAGACTACTGTAAGTGTGGTCCACAATTCATGGTTTCTGTCTGCAAACTGTTTGCCGCCAGTCCACGAGGAGATAAATACAAAACAGAGATGTTTGAAGAGGTATAGCAGCCTGCGGCTCATCCCCTGCTCTACTGCATAGTTCCTAACTATGAGATGGGAGGAGACCCTTTTAGGCATCAGGGACCAGTTTCATGGAAGACAATTTTTCCATGGATGGAAAAGGAAGCGCAGGAGGCAGAGTTCAGGTGGTGACGTGTAGGCTCCTAACAGCATGCAGGGTCGGGGGTTTGTTAACTGCAGCCTTAAACAATACACCTATTGACATAGCATTTGCATTAGGTATGATAAGTAATCTAGAGATGATTTAATGTATCCGGGAGGATGTGCATAGGCTATATGCAAATACAATGCCATTTTTTGTTAAGGACTTGAGCATCTGTGAATTTGAGTATCTGATGGGGATACTAGAACCAATCTCCCACAAATACCAAGGAGCAATCATATATGCCTTCAAAATATCCCAATGACCCCAAAGCCAACTCAGTGAAATTCAAAATAAATAAGTTGATTAAATACACCATTTATTCTGCACAGTGATTTCTACACAAATAAGTTGTGTTATTGTCCTAATTTTTAATTTTCATCTATAGTGTACGTCAGAGCAATTAATAAATTGCAGACTTAAGAACTAATGTATTTTTTAATTAAATCATAGCTGCATTAATTAATGCAATTATGGAGTACAATATGCTGGTTTTATATACCACATTTTCTTAGTTATTGTTTTAAGACATTTATATTCTACACTTAGTAGATTTAACATGTACCCTTGTAAAATGCACCATAGTTGTGGTCCCACCAATTACCCTCCCTCAACCCATTCAGAATTAATGTATTTTAACAGTGTTTTGAGTATAATAAACTAAATTAAGCAAAGAAGAGCATTCATGAACTTTTTGAATGTGGTGGTTCAGGCCGTCAAACAAGATACCATGGCAGCCGATGGAGAGAGTTTGGCTCATAAACTGGTCACCTTGGTCAGCCAGGGTCCTTTATCACTTCTTTGTCTCTTTAATGCCTTAGAAGCTTTTGTATGAATCACCTGCATCTCTCTCCCATGGTAAATGCTTTTTACAGTTTCATGACTTGATTAAGGTCGTGTACTCAGTGCCATTTTCCTTTTGACTGTTCGATAACAGAACACTTAATTCCATCCTTCTTTACAACTCTATTGACCTGGGGGGGGAAGGAGAATAAATCTCTGTATCTGCATCTTTTTGTGGGGAGTGAGACGATCTCCTAGGTCTGGTGACTGTGCTTCCGGCAGGGAGCTGCCGAGAGGTGCAGGTGTCTTCACAGTCCTATGGCTTCATGATCATAACATAAGGCCTTGTAGGGTGCAGGTAAAGAAAAGCTTCCCATTGATTCAGACCACTTGTAAGGGTGCTGGACAGGCAGGTGCCTATTTGTGAAAGAGGGAAAGAATAATTGGGTACATGTCTAGCACACCATCCTTAACCTGTAGGACATACAACAAAGGCCAGAAATGGGGAGCATACGGGCAATTCAGTTTCTTTACAGATGCTGCCCTGTCAAGCTTATATGTCATTCTTACCTGACAGAAAGCTATTTGGATGGATAACCCCATGTGCACAATGTAGGAAATGGTCCTAGATCTCAAGAAACTGAGATATTGCATTATTCAAACTCCTCATGTGATATACCTGGGGGAATTGAGACCTGGATCGGGTCCTGTATGTGACCAAGGACTCACATCCAGGCAGTCCCTGAGATAGGGACCAAATGTCTTTGTTGAAGCTCTCATGGCAACATTCTTCAATCACATCATAGATGATAAAGAAACTGTGGCGATGAGGGAAATTTAAAACTGAAGGTATTTATGCATATTCCAGTGTTTTCCACTTTTTTCCATTTTCTGTATGACCTGAAATTCCTTAGTCTAAAAGTATATCAAGTTCAGGCCTTTGAATGTGAAGGTACACACATGCATAGACATCCACACACGTGTACACACGTTAAATCTGACCTTTGGATTTACAAGTGTTGAAAAGCATTAACTGGGTGTTTAAAGGGATTTTTGTTGTTGTTGTTGTTTGCTAAGTAGAGCTTGGGATTTCTTCTTGCTTGCCAAGAAATTCTTATAAGTAGTTTGCTTAATAAAAAGAGGCTTGAGAAAGATTCTTACTTTGAAAAAGAGATTATGATTAAAATTCTTAGAATTACAACCCAAGGGACAAATATTATTCTGAACTAGGTGATTTGAAGTAAAAATTTGTTTTAAAAATCAACTCTACTAATTAAGTTTCCAAATTCAGGCACAGAGTTGGCTTAATTAGTAATTCTGTGTACACACACACACACACACATGCACGTATATAGTATATCTCATTCCATAGCCATAGAATGAACAGTTTCCTTAGCACCTGAGCTATGAGTCATTTTTGCCCAGAGCAAGCAAGGACAGTAAGCTACACTAAGGATAATAGAGATTTAAGGAAGAAAAAATGACTCTAGCAATATTTTAAAACGATATTTTATCTATTGAAGTAGCTGTCAACTAATGCTTCTTCTGCACATTCTTTTAAACAGAAAAAAAAAAAAAACAAGTTTTGCATTGCTCAATTTCTTGAATTAAGAAAGATTAAAAGTGGAGATTAAATATAATCTTTATTCCCGCAGTCACTCCTGTGTACGGTGCAAGGTATTTAGACAGAGCTTATATTCCTTGAGTCCACTAAAATTCCATTTGCCCTGTCATGATTTCAGCAAAAAAAGCTATTTACATTTGTGGAGACATGATTTAGCTATAAATATTTAAGGTGCATGTTTTTCTTCTTCTCTTTTCTGATCTTCTCTTTTCCCCTGACTTTTCTGGAGACATAGCATATGGGATTGCTCGTGTGTGTGTGTGTGTGTGTGTGTGTGTGTGTGTGTATAATTTGTGGAAGTGTGCAAGAGCAAGAGTTTGGCTGGGGCTAAAGGTAGAATTGGCCAGGTACTCTGTCCTTCTCTTCTCATGGTGATCCCTTCAAATGCCCAAGGCCACTCCACCCAGTCAAGGGAGTATCACAGTACAGTCATCTTCAGTTTACTCTCCAATTAGTACTCAACCTTGGAACTCTGAATATAGTCGATAACCGTTCTTGTCTTGCCTTATATGGTAGAGGCTAGCAAGCAAGAAACCTATTTCCCAGACTCCTTTGTAGGCAGGGTCATGGATGCAAATGAGATGTATTCACATCATACATGGAATTCATCTCCGAGAAGAAAGCCACCATCCTGCTGTTGTTTCTGCTGGAAAGCAAGGTTCCAGGGCCACCCATGTTGAAGTGTGCTGTGGAGGCAACATCTAGAATCTACTTTCTGGTCACTGTAAGCAGGTTTTGAAGTGGTTGTGGGAGTAGAAACAGTAGTGGCAGTGGCTTCCAAGTCTTCAGATTGATGCTACAGCAGTGGTTTCTGAACAAGATAAAACCATCAGTGGCCCCAAATCCTATTATGCGAGCCCTTGCAAAAATGTTGTATGTGCTGTATTAAATCCCTTTCTGCCTAAAATACCTAAATCCATTTGTTGTACGGAATCTGTTTGATATGCCTTGAATATGGCAAGCCCTGCAACCTGAGGGTACCAGGGGCATGCAGGACACCATACGGTCAAGTTCTTATGTTTGATTTCCCCCAAACTCCACACTCAGTCCTTAAGCTCACTTACATACTGATCTTTTTTTTGGTTAGGAGTTTTGTTTGAGATTTTCATTGTGGTCTATTTTACTAGGTTATTAGTGAGGCAGTGTCTGAGATCCTGTTTTATTTTATCATCTTTTCCCTCATAGTGAAGAGAATGATTTAAAAACTCATCAAGAAGAAATATACATTAGCTAATTTCCTTTGACAAATTTAATTTAGGTTTCCTACACAGGCCTTATGAATTCAAAATAGGAAAAAAATGTGCAATGAATTATACTTATAATTAATTTGTTTTGTGTATTTTTATAATATAATATTGCATTATATATACATACATACTATAATATAAAGGCTGATTTTTATGAACATATTGTCACCATTTTAGGCCTTTGCCCTTTGGATCATTGACTATTTACAGTGTTTATTATGCACCAAGCACTTTGCTAAGCCAGAGAGGAAAATAGATAAGTGCGACAAATTCTCCTTTTTTTGTTTTTAACATAGATTATGGCATGAGAAACTTGCATTCCATGTCTATAAAATGCCAATACCCTAAATATAGTACTTATCTTTCTTATACCTCATTACTGAAAGGGAAGAATGAAGAAAATGTATATGTATTGGCTCTGTTATATTATTTCATCAATGGTCACAGAAATCTTAATATGGGCATATCATTCAATTTTTTACATATGGGGAAACAAAGATCAGATATATGAAATGACTGAAAAATCATCTTTCAGTCCGTTTAATAATGTAGCTGAATTTTAAAATTCATTTTTTTCATTTCTTCCTGAATTTCTTCAGCAGCTATATTTATAAAGGGGGAATGTTTGGAAAAATTCAACATCCATGTTGTCTTACATGGGAGCAATCTTAACATATCTCAAAGTAATTTTTAGTTTCATTATTTAATTTAGGACTTCGATAGTCCCAGTAGACACATTGGCAGGACTGAAACTGGTGCACCCATTTTATAGATGTGGGCAATGGAAGATTTTACATTTTACTAATTATATCAAGTTAGTGTTATTTTTATTTCTCAAAAATTGTGTAATGTAATTTCTGAGTGGTACAGCCAAAAAATTCCTTAAATTTTTTTTTTTTTTTTTTAGAGATGGGGTCTCATTATTTTGCCCAGGTTGGTCTCAAACTCCTGGCCTCAAGTAATTTTCCTGCCTCAGTCTCCCAAAGTGCTGGGATTACAGGGGTGAGCCACTGTCCCCAACCAACCAACCAAACAAACAAAAAACAAACAAACAAAAAAGACTTATTTTAAAAGGACAACTATTCATACTTGTCTAAACTTTGGGTAAATATATTTGGTAAGATTTTTAAAATATTAATTGGGGAAACTGTCTTTGTGGATGATATTCATATCAATCTTACTTAATTAACAATGTTTTGATCAGTTTCTCAAACTCTGGTTGAAAAATGAACATGAACAGCAGGAAAGACTATATGAACAATGTTTTAATAAAATTTTTTAAATTGACAAATGAACATCAGGAAAAACTATAGGAATGCATTTGTAGAATTTTACAACAAATATTACTACACAATGGCTCTTGCCTGTGAATTAGGACCAGAGTAGAAACACATAATGCGGTTGAGTTCAAAAACAAACATGCTTAATTTTGACCCTAACCCTTACTCTGACTATACCAACCAGAGTATTTTTCCAAACATTCTAACTATGGACTAGAGGAATAAAACAAGCCCATGTCCACTCTGCAAGGGCACAGTTACCTGTGTAACTGAGCTGTGTCCAGAGAAAGAAAAAGAGTGAAGACAGAGAAGGAAGGACACATCTTACAGACACGGTATTCAAAATGCATGCAGTGCCCTTGATAGAAGAAAATGAGAGGGATCAAACAGCAAGATTCAAAGAGACCTTGGAAATCATTGCCATTGCTCCTTCCACCAGACAAAATTATACTAAAACCACCTGGGACTTTTTTCAAAGTAAGCTATTTGTCTTTGGTTGTTTTTCTGTTTTACACTGGTCAGAATTTATTCATTTTTAATATCAAAGTTATTTTATACTTCAACTATTTTTTAGAATTGTCAAAATTGCTTATTCATTGAGTTGCATAATACACCTTGCCCACATTCAGTCCTCTGCCCCACTTTTGCTTACATATTTACATGACCCCTATGTTACCATGATGAATGGAGAGTGACCTCCTTAAATGTCATAGGCTTTGTGATGCATGACTGGATGTCACCTTATTGTCTTTACTGCATTTCACATTAATTTTAAGATAGCATTCTTAAAGACTGTAGCCAAGAGGGAAAAGAGAAAAATAATTGCATGGATCTCATATGAGCCATTCAGAACATTAATTCTTTCAAAACTATGGTCGCTGAAAATTCAATTGAGATAACAGAGCTCCCTTCTTAAAATGACACAGGAGCAATTCAGATCCTACACACATACTTTCTAAATCTAATTCCTAAAAACATAAACCTGCCAAGTCTTCCAGCTATAACTTAGCAGAGCTTTCAGGGATTTCCAATTCACACTTTCATCTTCCTGCCAGCTCGTGTTTATACACAGCAGCTTGAACAGCCATGTTGTCCTTACAAAGATATATTTTAATAACATAAGGTGCTGCTAATTTTAGAATTCTGGGGTGGGTGCATCTAACTACTGACAAACACATTGGTTTAATGCTTTTCAAATGATGAACAATCAATGTATAGTGGATTGTGCAGCAAGGAGAGAGCTCCAAATAATAAATAAACCCTGCAATGCTCCTAGAATTTGGTGCTATTTACTTAATGAAACATATAAAACAATTTCTATAACAATGAAAAATGAATCTGTGATAGATAATAGTCAAAGCAGGAAGAGCATGTTGAAATATGACTTTTTCATTTGTGTGTATGACTGATACAGAGGTTGGAAGATGCCTATTAACAACCTCACCTACTTCACACATTTTCTGTGAGGCAGTCTTGCTAGTCAGGCTCAAGTTAGAGAATCTGAGAAAACTAGCTGCAATTGTAAGCAGAGTGGGCACTAACTAGTGAAGCTGTGGCAGTGTATTATCATTGAGAAAGGATCTGATAAATTAACTGGTATGAAAAATGGACTTCCTATATCTACCTATTCTGGTGGAGTGTTGAAACAAATATTAAATATTTATTTAATTTTAGGCAAACATAAGGGGTATCCGGAGGTCTTGGTCAATGGCTCTCACATCATACGATTTCAGTTCTGAACATTTTTGACTGTACTGACTAGGAAATGCAATGCTTCTGTCATTCCACTGGATCAACTGGAACAAAATCAATAGCCAAGAAGAGGATTGTGACAAAAGACATTCTTGATTCATGTCAACCATTTGTTTTGAATACAACTTCTACCCAAGAATTTGGATGTCTATTTCCAAATCTGATGATGAGAATTTCTCCCTGAGATGCATTGGTATATAGGGACCAAAATGCAATGATCACACAGTGAGCAAGAGTCTGTATAATTTTCTAGTCAACATTCCAAACCAGTAATATTCATAAAAACAAACATTGGGGTATTCACTGCATTCCAGGAATTTTTAAAAATGTTTTATAATGAGCCCATTGGAAGGTATGGTTATTATCCCCATTTTATATATAAGGGAACTGACATACAAAAAGATTAAGTAAATTACCAAAGGAAGTAGCAGAGCTGTGATATCCACCAGGGAGTCTGAATCCAGAGGTCAATTTATTCCAGTGACTCTCTGGAGGACTTTTCAAAATAATTGACTGATATAAGTTTCTAATATTGATTGCAATGGTCACTACCCAAGACACCCAGTTACCATGACACATGTTATCTTTCAATATTTCTTATCAATTTCCCTGTTTGTTTTTGCCCCACCATGATGAAAACCAAAATTGACTGTGTACAAAGATGTAGCCATCTTTGTGCCAAGAACCTCCTTTCTCAATAATTTCCCAGGAAGCTTTCGTACTACATGATTTACTACATAATTAAAAAAAGATGGTCCCCGGTGACACCTATTTGTAAACTGCCTCAAAAGCTACCACAGCTTTTTAGGCTCAACTATAACACTTTTCTAAACTGAATATGTTCACAATTTCTTTTCACATTAAGCATATAGATTACATAATATGAGATGCTCTGTATTTAGGTATAAATATAGTTTATTTCCTATTTTAAAAATGTTTCTATATTTTACATTTAGATATAAAAACATGGTCCTGGACTAATTTATTGACACTGTTATTTATGATGGTTGGTACATGTCATTACAATAACAACTGCTGTTCTGTGCAGCAATGACATACTTTTGGGGGAAAAAATTGTTTCCCATGTTCACTGACTTTTGGCAAAAAAAAAAAATTAAAAAGAAAAGAAATTCTTAAGCCAAGGATGAGTTTGACCCAGTGTAATCCATTTATCACTTTTTAATGTGTTTTATGTTAACGCTTTTTGAGAAGTAGTAAGCTTCTCTTTAACATTATGTTCTTTTTCTCAGAAATGTCTACTGACCTACCACTGGCATTGTATGGGAGAAGCATGTGCCAGAGATTGCAACAGCAGAAAGATAATGCGATGTCAACTCAAGTCACAAACTGGTACGTGAACCTGTTGGCAAATTGTAGTGTATCACTCCCTGTCCATGAGTCAGCGAAGACCAGAATGCCAATTTTAGCAGATGTGTTTCTTTTTTCATAATGCAATCTGAATGTGAATGATGATTTTCACAAATGAATCTGACTGTCAGTCTAATATGAGTTTCCTTAAAGTTGAAAATGTTTTACTGCCTGTATGAATTGAAGCTGTTTATAAGATGACTTTTGTAGCATGAAATAGCCCAATTGGGTATGGTGAGGTAAGCATTTATGGTAAATCAGTAAATTGTACAAAATTATTACTGTTTTTATTTTTAAAAAGCCTTCACAAATTAATGTAATAAAGAAATAATATGGATACTAAACATTTTAATCTTTATTCCCAATTTTAAAATTTAAAATATTGAATGTGGAGAGATAAAAAGACCTAGAAATGCGACACACACACACACACACACACACACACACACACACACACTGTGGAGTACTACTCCGCTATAAGAAAAGATGGAGACTTTACATCCTTTTTGTTTACTTGGATAGAGTAGAAACATATTCTTCTTAGTAAAGAATCTCAAGAATGGAAGAAAAGGTATCCAATGTTCTCAATACTATTCAATATATAAACAACTATACACCCACACCAAAGAAAAAAACACAAGTATAGTCTAGCAAGGGGGAGGGGAGAGGAGAAAGAGTCGGGGGAGGAGGCAGAGCGATTGGCAGGATCTCTCCTAATGTGCACAATGTGAGGGTGAAGGGCTCAGTAACAACTTGAACTTTACCTTAGAATTGAAAAAAATGTAAGCTAAAAATTTTTACATTCATATTAATCTGAAATGAAAAAAAAAAAAAAAAAAAAACAGACATGGATAGATTTGCCAATTTTATGAGCAGTGATTAAACAGGGTGTAGCTTCAAAGAACTTACAATAAAGGTTGAAGTATAAGACATCTTTGTGTGAAACAAGTGGAACAAATACATCAACATTAATAATTTATCATTAAGGACCAGAAAGGAAAAAAACATCATGGTTTGCAGCTCACTTGACAAAGCTTCATGAAAGAGTTGAATCTCAATCCAAGTCTCAAAAAAGCAGGATTTGAATAAAACTAGAGCAATGAGCACGGAAATATGGAATAAATAGAGCTTAGTATGAGAAGGTAACATAATAGAATAGGGAGGCATATCAGTTTTGTAAGAGAGATACTCTCGGCATTTAAGGAATCTTTAAGAAAACAACATGATCAGTTAACAGACTGGTTTGGAAGAGGAGGATTAGAAAGTTGGGAGATGAGTCAGGAAGTTGTATCAAGGATCCAAGTGTGAGGAAAACAGCTTAAGTAGAGAGAAAGTGTTGAATCCAAGCGTACTTCACTAGAGGTATCAGCAGAACATCATACCAATATCCTTGGGTAGTTCAAAGAGGAATTAGTGACAGAGAAATCTCAGCTAAGTTTAGTAGCATGGAGGAAAGGAGATGTTAATGGCTGTACAGAGATGACAGGTTTGTTTCTAGGAGAAAGTGACTTATTAGACTAACTATATATCACATGCCTGCTTTTTGTAATTCACCTATGAACATTTGTAAGCTCCTAGAAGCCAAGGTGTAGGTTTTATATTTTTTATGTAACTCTCACAATCACAGCAACCATTCAATGTATTTAATACAGATGACTTAATGATGCTGAATGAGTCAAAAAATATTGAAGGGGAACTAAGTTCAAAAATAAGAATGTAGGTAAAGTGTTTATCATAATCTTAATAGGTATGGTTAAAGACATGAAACTGGATCTTCAAAAAGAGAATGTGTCTGTGGAGGAGAGAAAAGCTCTGAGGCCATCACTCTGGGGGAATGGAGGCAGAGAATGCAGCTAAAGTCTCACGAGGAGAGGTAAAAAAGAAGCAGCATGTAAAGAATCGTCAAGGACAAGAGGCTGTTTATATAAAGCATCAAATGCAACAAAAAGACACATGACATCAAGAAACCATAGAAGACGAGTAAATTTGGCTAAAAATAAGTGAGAACAAATCTCACTTAGTTGACAATTTTGGCCACAGGTAGAGAAAGAGAGGTTGGTGGATAGTACAACTGGTACTAACTGTTTTGGTTCAATCAAATTGGTCCTAAGAGCTGTCCTTGCACTTAAAATTTTCTCCACCAAGGTAAGGCAATGTATCTAAATGCAGGGTATAGGTAAAACACATGCAGGGATTCAGAAGCTTTTATCGGTAATTTTAACAGGTGATTAATAGGTAATTTTTAATATTATGATAAAATTAATTTTATTAAATTTTAAATTTAATGGGTAATTTTTCCTTGAAGATTACAGAATAACATAGGATTATCCTGTTTTCAGTCATTCCTTAATATTATGGCAGGTCGATAGCTTCATTGATTCTAACTTTGGATTATCTGGAAAAGGAATGAGAAAGCAGAGAGGGGGAGAAGGATGCAGTGAGAGCCCTAGGAGATAACCACTGATGAAGGCCGGATGAAGTCCTGACCCCATTCTTTAATCTTAGACACCTCTAGAAAAGTGTCTTACAAGGAGTTTAAACCCAGCCTCTTTTTTGATACTCATAACAATTTCAAATACACAGAATTTTGTGTAATTTTCCCCTTGTGTGCAAAGGGAGGCAAGATGAGATTAGTTGGACTCCTCTCCAATCAAATTCTCACCAGTCCAGGAAGCTTTGTATAACTTTGTATTTTATACTCTGTTTTATGAAAGTTATGGTTTGAAGAGAACTTGTATGTGTCTAAACTTGAGGGGACAGTTTTTTTAATTAAATGAAACTTGTGGAGAAAAAAAGTCAAGATAAATATAACCTGGCACAATGAAGGTGATAATAGCAGGCCAGGGAAAACATCTGGAAAATGTATGTTGGGTAATCATAGGCCCACTCTTTTCTGGGGACTGAGCGTGACTCTTGCTACTGAGATTTACGACCTTGGAGCAACACAAGTTCAACATCTGCTTATGTATTCCCAAACGGTGCACATAGCTAAGAACACTGCTTATGATGTTGATTACCTTAGAAACTACGTAGGCAGTTCTTGCAAATACTTAAATATTCTCCATACTGCTATTGGAGTAAGTCCTACATGGGCACCCCGGCTGGTCCCTTTGAGAACTTCACTTCCCATGAGACCCCAAGGGCCAATCTGATTAAATAAAATAAACAGAACTGTCAAAACGTCCTCTCATCTCAGTGTTTAGGGGGTTATTAATCAATTCTTTAGAAGAGTTATAACTGAATTTATTCTCTAGGAATTTATTAAGATCATTTGGTGCAATAATGGCATATCGCAATATAAAAATTGTATGTTATATGAGTTGCTAGTTTTAGAGATTTCTATGTTTTCCATATTATACACATTCACATTTTAAACTTATATTGAGAAAAAATACTTCACTAGCCAATTGATAATTGGGCAGAGATTTGTATACGCAGTTACTCCATTTTTAAAAATTTAATCCATGTAACTGTTAAATGGTGGCTATCACTGGCTCTTGTCTTATTAGTGCAAAATGAACTATAATTCAAGAGTATTGGTACTTTGTTAAGCGTATTGATCCCTCTGCTCTTTTTATATAACATTCAGTAGCTAAATTCAATTGGTTTAAGTTAAAAAAAAAAAAAAATCTCTTAGAGAAGGGAGATAAAGCCATTATATCACAGTTGCCTACTGCTTCTTCCCGCTGTTAAAAGTGTGATCAGTAACTGACTCATATATAAATTGTTTTGAGAGATTTTATTTTGCTTATGTGGCCTTGTCTAATACATATCACAGGTGTTCCCTGATTATTTTTAGATCTGACAAGGGTTAGCTAGCTGAATCTCTCTACTGAATACTCATGTTGGAAATCTTAATTCTCCATCTCTCTGACTTGGAAATGGACCAAACTGCTCCAGGAGTTGCGATTGTAGAAAAAAGTTTTACTTTAAAACATTGAGTGAATAACCACTTTTATTCCTAAGTTTTGGAATGCAGTAATTCATTAGGATATATATATTATTTTTTCAAATAGTTGAATTAAATGTTAGATTTAGACTGGCTACGATTCTGAATAACAGATGTGTAGCCTTAAAATGAGTTGCTTTATCTCAAATAACAATCATCTTTAAGTGATTTTATTTCTTCTTATAGAATTCATTACAATCTTGTACTTTTACTTGATAGAAGTCTAATTTACATGGTGTTAACACATTAACCCTAAAATCTCAGTGGCTTAATAAACAAAAATTCTTACCTATACACCCAAATTGTGCTGCAGGTCCCAGGGTTTCCCAGGGAAGCTTCCTTCCGAGTAGTGACTCAACGATTGAGTCTGTTTTCAGCTTAAGGCTTACGGTATCAACACAATCACGTTGGCGAGGAATGAAAGAGGGAAAGATAACTCAGGCTTCCAATGTCAAAAGAACATAAATCACTTCTGTGCAATCAGCCAGAACTAATTATGTGACCTCACAATAACCATAAGGGGGGTTGGGGAAGAAAATCTGTCTATCTGACTAGAAATGTGAAATAAGATTTAGGCAATCAGCAAAAATTTTCAACAAAATCCTACCAAATCAAATCCAAAATACATAAAAGGATAACACATTGTTCCAAGTTGGGCTTATCCAGGGAATGAAAGGCTAGTTCCACATTAAGTAATGAAGTAGGAAAAGCATCTTAGCATCATATAGATACAGAAAATCATTTGACAAAATTTAGTGTCTGTGCAGTATAAACTTCAACAACTTGGGAATAGGATACCGCTCAAGAAGAAAAGGAATCTACAAAAAAAAAGTTTTTTAAATTATAGATAACATCCTACACAAGGTGAGAGATTAAATTCTCCCTAAAATTAGGAAGATAAATCTGTCCTCTGTTACTAATCCCATTAACATCATATTGACGGCCCCAACCAATAAACAAAAAAAGTAATAAAATGGATATAGAAGAAATATAACTACTTGCAGATGACATAATTAGGTATAACATTCTAAAATATTTATAAACAAGCTACATATGAGAACTAATGTGTGAGTTTACCAGGTCATAGGATATAAGGTCAATATGCAAATATCAATCACATTTATATCCACTAGCAATGAACAATTGAAAATTGAAAATTTTACCATGGAATATTATGATTCAGCCATAAAAAATGGAGATTTTGCAGCATTTGTACTAACCTGGATGGAGGTGGAACACATTATTCTTAGTGAAGCATCACAGGAATGGAGAAGTATGAATCCTATGTATTCAATTTTGATATGAGGACAATTAATGACAATTAATGACACAGTGGGGCATGGGGGAAGAGGAGACCAGACAGAGAAGGAAGAAGTGGGTGAGGGAAAGGAAAAGAAGAAGAAAAAAGAGAGAGAAAAAAAGAAAATACTGACTAATTCTCACATGAATTGGATTTAATTTTGACCAAAGTACATTACTTAAACATTAATTTTTAATTCAACTTGTTAATATGTTGTTTGGGATATTACATCCTCATTTATAAGTAAAATACGTTTGTAATTTCCCCTTTATAAGAATATATTATCTCCAATTTTAATATCAGGAGTACACAGATCAAGTAGAATGATTTTGAAGTATTTCTTCTTTTTCTATTGTCTATAAGATTTGGCATCATCTGTTTTTTTAAATTATCTTTTACTTTTATTTATAATTATTAGTTGTCTATTTTTTGAAACTTAAAAAAAAAATAAGCTAACTGATGACTCCATACTGAATTTCAGAGTCAAAGCATTCTATAATAGACATACTCCTATTGAACAATGTGAATGTTACTTTCTTTGCATTATTATTATCATTATTATTGCTTAATATTTTGATGCAGCAATTCTCTGATTTCTTTTCTGAATGTATTTATGTTCATTCATTCTTTACAAGGTTTTTGTTTCTAGTCCTTATCTTAAACATTGTTATCGTTATTACATTTTAAGCCTCTTTAATTTTGTGAAGGCAAAAAATGGAAACCTAAAAAACCTAAAAATAAAAAAAAGAAAATTGAAATTTTTAAAGTGCAATAAAACTCTTACATATAAATCCAACAAAATGTGTTCAAAATACATGGCTCAAACTATTACACACCAATGAGATATACCGTGTTCATAGTTGGAAAAACTCAAACTCAAATTTGCTTAGATATCTGTTATCTCTACATTCCTTTATAGATTTAACACAATTCCAATCAAAATCTCAACAGGATTTGAGGTAGAAATTAACAAGCTGTTTTTAAAATTTATATAGAAAGGCAAATAGTCAAACATTTTCTAAACAAAGAAGACTCAGTCTACCTAACTTCAAGACTTATTATAAAGTAACATGAATCAAGACAGAATAGTACTAGCACAAAAATGGACACATAGACCAGTGGAGCAGAACAGAGCAGGCATCAGTAAGCCACAGCCACCGGGACCAAACTCAGCCCACAGTCTGTTTCTATAACTAAATTTTATTGCAACTCAGCTACAATTATTCATGTATTTATTGTCTGTGGCTGCTTTCATGCTAAAATGATAGAGTTGAGTGACTGCAACAAAGATTGTATGACTTACAAAGCCTAGTAGATTCATTTTTGGGATCTTTTATTAAAAGAGATGAAGTTGGGACAGTGCCCATGGCTCAAAGGAATAGGGTGCCGGCCCCATATGCCAGAGGTGGCGGGTTCAAACCCAGCCCTGGCCAAAAAAAAAAAAAAAGAGAGAGAGATGAAGTTGTACAAGCTCAGACAATTAAGTTCAAGAACACAGCCTAGAAAAACTGCTTTGAAGGGTGGACTAGGCACTGGCATGAGTGCACAGCTTCCTAAGGGGAGTGCTTCGAAAGTGATAGTGGTGATATTCAGCAATGAGGTATGTAGCACTTTTTGTAGGATGAGTTCATGAACTTAATTGTACAACTTCATATATTTAAATATTATATAACCTGACTTACGTTAACACAAAAACATGTATGCAAATGTTTATGGTAGTTTTATTTGTAATCACCAAAAACTGGATACCACCCACTTACTCTTCAACTGGTAGGGAGGTAAACTGTGGCACATTTATACCATGGAACACTGTTCAGCCCTGAAAAAGAATGAACTATTGCACAAGCCACAGGATGAAAGAATCTCAAAAGTATCAATCTAAGTGAAAAAAGTCAGACTCTAAAAGACCAAGTTTTATATAATTCCATTTTTAAAAATGTAAAACTATAAGGATAGTAAAAATATCAGTGACTTCCAGGGAAGGCTTGCCTTTAAAGCATTAAGGGATTTCTTAATGACAGAACTATTCTGTATCTTCCTATTGTTGCTGGTTGCATGACTACATGCATTTTTCAAAACTTACAGAGCTGTGCCCCAAAAGAAAAAAATTTTTCTGTGTGTAAAGTTTAACTTCATAACAAATATTATTATCAAATTATGTTGGACATAAATTACTTAGAGTGTTCATGGATAATAGCTTAATCTTGGAGGCAATTTGGGTGTAGTACCAATTTTATCAGTTCTGAGTAGTGTAAAGTTTGGCAAATTATCTTTCTCCCTGTGCCTAGATTTTCTTTCTTCTAAACAGGAATAGTGTATACTTATATGATGGGGTAAGAAAAACAACTTGAGGCAGTGTCAATGCGATCACTCCTGAAAACTACTTGAGGCAGTGTCTAACAAGTATCAATGACATATACTCAGTCATGGGTAGCAGTTTATAGTAATAGGAAGCTTCATATATGCTCAGCACAGATGATTGTCTATTGCTTTATTTCAGCCGATTAATATTTCTTTTAAATATGCACCATTTGCCAAATAAAAGAGGAAGTTAAATGCAGAGCTCTTGCTATTGCAGAATTTACAATGTTACTGAGAACATGAGTTAGGCACACGCAAATGTTTAGTTAATCAAGACTATCTGTTCTGCAGAATGTGCTGGTATGATATTACACAGATGCACTGCATGGAGTTTTGGGGAATGTTTGGGTACACAGAGGCAAGGACCTCATGTCTGTTGAGACATCTGTCCTCAAAGATACTACAATTGAGCGGCACTCGTAACTCAGTGAGTAGGGTGCTGGCCACATGCACCAGGGCTGCTGGGTTCAAACCCAGCCCCAGCCTGCTAAAAACAAAACAAATAGCTGGGCGTTGTGATGGGCGCCTATACTCCCAGCTACTTGGGAGGCTGTGGCAAGAGAATCGCCTAAGCCCAAGAGTTGGAGGTTGCTGAGAGTTGTGAGCTGTGCCATAGCATTCTACTAAGGGCCACAAAGTGAGAATCTGTCTCAATTAAAAAAAAAAAAAAAGAAAAAGCTATTATAATCCAGTTGTAGAGATAAATATGAATTCAGATCTCAAATCAATAATATATTAAAAATGAAAATGCAGTAAGAAGTAAATGTAGAAGATTTTGGAGGGAATTGTCAGAGAAAAAGGCATTTCTTTTAAAAAGATTATGTATGTTTAAATGTCAAAAGGAAATTGTGGTCAAAGATGACTTGAATTGTTAGAGAAATTCTTCTAGCCTAGCTGGATCATGAATTAATCTAAAAGGGCTAGATAATTCAGAAAAGAAGGAAGACACAATTGTAAACTACCTGCAGTAGAAGGGAATTTATTAATCTAAAAGAACACTAGGAAATATAGTATTGCTGTGTATGGTAGCATGTAGGTAGCATGTTACTCACATTCTTTCCTTGTTTTCATTGTTTTGAAAACAGAAAGGCTCAAAAGAATTCAAGAAGACTTTCTGCCTCTCCTCCCTCCCCCACGAGTCTAGAAGCATCTGCTTTAAAATACTGCCAAGGTCCTCTGTATTGATTACTGCTGAGTCTTGTCCATTAGTTTCTCACATAATTTTCTTCCAAGCAATTCCTTATTTCTTCCCACTGATTCATACAGCTCCCTCTGGTTGATTGGGTAGAGGCCAGACACCAATGGTTTTCCCGCTGTCTGGCATTCTGGTCACTTCCCACACTGTCTCAGAGTAGCCTTGTCCAGTGGGCAGAAACCAGATTGGAATCTGGATCATTCCAAACAGTGTGTTTAGCCTATAATTCAGAGAACTCTAAGACTAAACAAATTGTTTAGGGGCAGGGGGTGGGGAGGGAAGCACACAGCCCTGTGACAAGAAAGATTCTATGTGTATACAAGCAAAGACATCATCCTTAGACATTTATGCAGGAACAACTGTTAATTGTCTACTGAGAGTAAAAATAGAATTGGCTTATACTACAGCTAAAGAAATGTGTCTGCAAATGCAAAAACATTTGTTCTCTCAGAGAAATAGTTTGTTTTTATTGTTCTTATAATGAGGATTTTATTTTTTCACTCCTCACCCCCACTTAGTACCAACAAAGAAGGTATTGAAACTTCACTTCACCTCTCTGGGCCTCTTGAATACAACGGACGAATGGCTTAGACTATCGTTTGTGCTGTGCTCTAGATCCAGATTTCTTACGTCTGAAGACTTCAGGGCAGGGAGTCACACCAGAGAGTGTGTATAAAGAGCTTAGCTCATGGTAGTTGTTCAGGTTCACGGCTCCAGGGTCACCCCTCAAATTCCTGTCCAGCCCTATAAATGGGTGATCCTGTAAAAACACTGATGGGACATAACTAACTCAAGGGGCGCACACTGTCCCCCTCCATACCATCTTGATTTAGAAAGAGAAGTAATGGGGGTGGGGAGGAGGCAGAAGTCCATTGTACAAAGGTCAGGAGAAAAAGGAACATGAACCGGAAAAGCAGTCTCCTGAGTCCCCAAGGGCTGAAGAGAACAAGCTAATTCACAATCCCTGTCATCTGAGCCCTGGGAGTCTCACTATACCCTTGTCCAAAAGATAGTCCCCCCTGCTGGGAAGTCTAAAGTCAGGTATTCAGAACTGCACAAAAGTACCAGATGTTGCAGTCTTGGCCTATTGTTTATGCACATAATTAGACACACATACTTCTATTGTGAACACTGCTGATGGATTTTCAACTAAACGGCCCCCAAATCACATTGTATGTATAGAGAAATAAAAACTCAAATTTTCCACATACTTTAGCAATAGCTTATTATGCATTAACTTCCTCTAAGGTGCAGTTTATGCAAATGAAAAGACCACAGCCATGATTGCTGCTGAGTTTGCTAAGATATAAGTTAAGACTTTAGAACAAAGTTACTTATTCAGCCCAGTGACCAGTTGAAGTTTTGAGGCAGATAACCTTTAATCCAACTCCTAAAAAAAATAAATAAATAAAAAAACAACTAACTACAATTTAAGTCTTGTATGAAAACAAAAGTAACTCTAAACATCCCTTTTTTTTAAGTAAAACCACAAAAACCCAAAACAGTGAAATCTCAAGTTATCTCTGAAAACACAATTAAAAGTATGAAATTCAAAATAATTCAACTTCAGAAGAGAAAAATACAAATCTTTGGATCTATCATATTATTAATCTTTCCTACAAATACTGATTGTTACAAGCTGACAGCATTGTAAACCAAAACTATTTTCAGAAGACATAATAAACAAATAAAATTGTCCAGGAAACAGGAGTTTTGAGTGCTAAAGGGATTTATATTTTTCATAAATAATTGAAGGATTATTTCATAAATAATAACAAGGATATTGTGGGAGGATAAATTGCACTGAATAGAAAATACATCTTAAAATAATAAGATATTTTTAAAAATCAGGTTGGTGTTGGCTGGCACAGTGGCTAATGCTTGAAATCCTACTGCTCCGGGAGGCCCAGGTGGGACGATCCTTTAAGATCCGGAGTTTGAGACCAGTCTGAGCAAGAACAAGACCCTGTTGCTACTAAAAACAGAAAAATGAACCAGGTGTTGTGGCGGGTGCCTGTAGTCCCAGCTACTCAGTAGGCAGAGGCAGGAAGATCACTTGAGCACAGGAGTTTGAGGTTGCTGTGAGCTACTTCATGTCATCGCTCTCTACCCTGGGGCAATAGAAGGAGATTCAGTCTCAAAAAAACAAAACAAAACAAAACAAAAAAACAAACAGGTTGTTTTTTTATCTTATAACTTTCAGTCTATGGCTGTGTGGTGTGTGCCTTTTTTTAAGGCTTTTAGGTTTAAGGAATCAATGACTTTGCACCAAGAATGTATATCTATTATCTATATCTATCTATCTATCTATCTATCTATTGATATGTGTGTGTATATATACAAACATACAGATACACACATATACATACAGATGCATACATATACATATATACACACGTATATATAATTCTTACAGAAGAAATCCAAGGACAGGAGGAGGAAAAACAAACCTAATATTTTAAAGTGAAGTTCTTTTCAGAGTCTCTCATGGAAATAAACTATTACTATGTCAGCCAAGAGAAAGGCCAGGAAAGGAAGGAGAAATTAAGCAGAGAGGTGCTTGCAAAAACTGAAGGCTCCGGAACCCACCATTAGGATTATGAATCCTGGGCTTTCCTGGTGAACATGGGAGCTACATCTAGAAGAAAAGCAGGGCATTTGGGGTATGTTGTTTTGATGTGAGCTATGTTGTTTCCTGGTCTGATACCCTGTAAGGCTGAGCGAGAATTAGCAACAGGCTGTGAATGTTAGCACATAGCCAAAAGCAGAGGCAGCGTTGCCCGCCCGGACACTTGCCAGGTGAGGCCTTTCAGCGCCTGAGGATGTTATAATAACACAAATGGCAAACTTCTGGTCTACAAGCTGCAGTTCTAATCCAAAATAGCTACAATTCTTCAATTGTTAGGGGAGTGAACAGTTACTGCTTTACATGCTTTGGTTTTAGTCCTTTAACTTTTTTTTCTCTTTCAGAAAAGTGGTAATAATCCCAGTGTTTTCTCACCAGTATTGTATTGCCCCGTTGCAGCCAAATTTTACGGTTGCAGAAAGCATTAGCAAACCAGGCCAAAAAACACTCTTTGATTTAACACAAAATTGAACGTTGCATTTCCAACGCACAATACTTCCATCATTACAATAATTATTTGGCTTATTTCTTTTTTCATACTGACTATCAAAAATCTCCATTATTTTTTCAGAAAAGTAGTAGTGTTGGATATTAAACAAACATATTTCAGATGCAAATGAATTCATCAATAGTGCATGTTCCCTGGAGGTGCCTGTGGCTCAGTGGGTAGGGTGCCGGCCCCATATACCAATCTGGCCCCATCCAAACTGCAACAAAGAAAATAGCTGGGTGTTGTGGTGGGTGCCTGTAGTCCCAGCTACTCGGGAGGCTGAGCCAAGAGAATTGCTTAAGCCCAAGAGCTGTAGGTTGCTGTGAGCTGTAACACTATAGCACTCTACTGAGGGCAACAAAGTAAGACTCTGTCTCTAAAAAAATAAAATAAAAATAAATATAAATCAATCAATAGTGCATGTTTGCATGGCAGTCTGCCAAAAACTTTATATAAACATTCACTGTTGTGTTATTTTACCCATTAAATTTGCTTTAGCATTTAATGCATTTACACAAATAACTTCAGTTTTTTGTTTTACAGATTTCCCTCATCCCTATAGAAGTAAAGCCATTTTTATATCTCTGTCAATATATGGTATGATCTCTATTCTATATAATAATATACTTATGCAATATATAATAAATATCATGTAGCTTGAATTACATAAATGTTACAAACAAAATTTCCATCAAATATGTTTTACTTAGATGGATATTTCAGGATAAATCAGTAGTCAGATGTTATTTTATTTTCACTTTGTTAGTATTAAAATGAACCACAGGGCGGTGCCTGTGGCTCAGTGAGTAGGGCACCAGCCCCATATGCCGAGGGTGGTGGGTTCAAACCCAGCCCTGGCCAAACTGCAACAAAAAAATAGCCGGGTGTTGTGGCGGGCGCCTGTAGTCCCAGCTACTCGGGAGGCTGAGACAAGAGAATTGCTTAAGCCCAGGAGCTGGAGGTTGCTGTGAGCTGTGTGATGCCACAGGGCTCTACCAAGGGCCATAAAGTGAGACTCTGTCTCTATAAAATAAATAAATAAATAAATAAATAAATAAATAAATAAAATGAACCGCATATGCATGTTTATAAATAAATCTCTTGGTCACAAAATAAATCTTTTTACAAACTGTGCTCAACACATGACAAAACGTTTAGACAGATACTGTGATCTTAATGAAAAATTATGCAATGATGTCAAGTAGTGTTATCAAAAATTACTCTATTTTCTGAAGTCAATATTTGTTTATTTTTTTTTTTTGTGATTACCAGATTTTTCACTTTCTGATAATCCCTAGGTCCATTACAATTTTTCTATGTTCTATGTGGCAATTTCCTTAAACAGAAATTAAACTACAGGTGCATAGCGTGGGTAAGTATTCTGTCTCTCTGAGGTAAAAGGTTGCCTATGAAACTCCTGAAGGGCGAAATAAAATGAAATAAAAAGGCAGAGCCCTCGAGATAGCAACACCTGGCATCCCACTGTCCCCCTCAAAAACAACTGAAGAAATTGGTCCTCTATGACCTATTTTGTCCACACTACAGTTCAATGCCATTTAATAGCCTATTTTTAGTATAAAACAATTGCTCAATCAGAATATCCTTCACGACCCCTTGAATCTGGGAATTGGAATTGCTCAATTTTTTTCATCAGTCATTAGAGGTAAACTTGCTAACCATGTTTAAATATATAATGATACGGTTGCAAAGGACAAGTTCCCACTTCATATTTATGACAGAGACCTACTGTTCACTCTATAATCTTGTGCCAATAGACTACTACCAATTAATTCAGCTAAAACTTATTGCTTGGAACCATTTTGCTTAGAGGTATCCAACTAAAGTCTAAATTAAATTATTTAAATTTCAATAACATCATACCAAAGATTTTTTTTAAAAGATGATATTAAGAGAACTAGACTATGATTGATTATTAGAGAAAGCAACTGTACAGACTTCCTAGTAATAGACAGGCTTAAAGCCAGAAAGGGCTGTACTGGGAGAAAATAAAATAGTTGCCATTTGAAAGGGCAAGGTTTTGTTCATGTTCACAGAACCATCTGGCCTTGATAATTCAGAGTTGAGTTAATGACCCAACTATACCACATGACCTGTAAGATCCTTATAATCTTAATGTTTCCATGAACACCTGGAATAGCATTTCACAAACTGTGTTCTTATGTCCTATGAACAAATCCGTATAAAAATAATGCATACATTTTTCCCTCGATTGGAGATTTAAAAATGTATATTTGAGAATTTAAGATTCTAGATAATTCTGCAAAAAAGAAGTCTACCGAACTTTGTCTAAATCAGTATTTTCCAACTATTTATCTTTTCTAAAAACATGTTATTATCATGCCATTGAGAACTCACGTTCTGACATACCATGTAAGACAATACCAAATTAGAGTTTTCCTTCTTAAATCTAGCTCGTTTGTTTTTGGAGACTAATCTTCTTTAAATATGTTTAATTGGTCATTGCTTTTGAAAAAAATCAAAATTCTTTAGCCTGTCATTCAAAGTCAACACAACTTTTTCTTTTTAACTGAATCCCTCCATCCCTAAAAAGAACATTTTTCAGTGACTCTCAAATGTAAAATACTTTTCTCCTCATCGTATGTGTTACTTATACATTTTTCCACTTCCTTTGACATACACTCAAGGGTACATCCTCAAGCCTCATTTCATACTTGTTTTATAAAACTTCACTTCTTTCTTCCTAATAACGTCAGGCTGTGCTAAACAGTGTAGATTCTATATGGCACATCTTTTTTTAAAAAATGTGGATGAATATGAGTGTACATATGAACAGATTACATTTTTTGCATTCATAAGGTAAAATCTGAGTTGTAGTTGTGTCCTTTACCCAGGAAGTGTGTCATATATCCATACATTGTACTCATTAGGTGGGGTTTGGTAAATTCCCCCAAACTCCCCTGCTGACCTCCTCTTGAATTTATTTGTGTTTTTCTCTCATCTGGGCCTGCAGTTGTTGATCTAGTTTCAATTTAGTATTGAGTACAGAAGATGCCTGATTTTTCGTTCTTGTGATGCTTAGAAGAATGTGTTCTAAATTCTTCAGGTAAATACAGAAGATACAAAGTCTCCATATTTTTATGGCTAAATAATATTCCATGGTGTACATATACCACACTTTATTAATCCATTCATGGGTGGATAGGCACTTGGGTTGTTTCCACATCTTGGCAATTGTGAATTGAGCTGCACCAAACATTCTAGTGCAAATTTCCTTATGGTAAAATGACTTTTTTTTCCTTTGATTAGATACCTAGTAATAAGATCAAATGGAAGGTCTACCTTTAGGTCTTTGAGGACTCTCTGTACTCCTTTTTTTCTTTTTTTTTACTATTTTTGGCTGGGGCTGGGTTTGAACCCGCCACCTCCAGCATATGGGGCCAGTGCCCTACTCCTTTGAGCCACAGGCGCTGCTCGACTCTCCATACTTCTTTCCAAGACTGTACTAGTTTTCAGTCCCACCAACAGTATGTGAGTGTTCCCTTCTCTCCACATCCAGGCCAGAATCTGCAACTTTGCGACCTTGTGACTGGGATTAGGTGATATCTCAGGGTGATTTTGATCTGCATTTCTCTGATGATTTAGGGGTGATGAGCATTTTTCACATATTTGTTGGCCATATGTCTATCCTCATGGGACAAGATTCTGCTGCACTTCTCACCAGTTACAAAAATTAACCCACTTTTGATAAAAGATTTAAATCTGAGACATGAAACCATAAAAACTCTAGAAAAAAGTGTGAGAAAAAATCTGAACCTTATCATCCTAGGAAGAGAATTTATGAAGACGATCTCATTGGCAATTGCAGCAACCATAAGAAATAAATGAGACCTATCAAGTTAAAAAGCTTCTGCATAGCTAAGGACACAATCAACAAGGCAAATAAACAACCTTCAGAATGGGAGAAGGTATTCGCATGCTATGAATCTGACAATGGGCTAATAACCAGAATCTATAATGATCTCTCAAGTAAATCAACAAGAAAAGAAAAGCAACCCATTAATCATTGGGCAAGAGATATATTACAAGTAAGAAGCCTTTATTATTGGAATTTATGGCAGGTACCACATTACTAATTTGAAATTCCAGGTACCTAGTGGGTACTCAATAAACCTGCTAAATAAATTAATCAACAAATGAAAAAATACCTCTTTCAATCTACTTTAATGCTCCTTTTTCATATTTTACCCACATTAAAGTTCATGCGTTTTCTTTGGTGGAAAGAGAGGAAAGGATCTGTTTGTCTTCATAACTACTGAAACCTGAACAATCATGGAATTACAAATGTCTCAGGCAGTGCCTGTGGCTCAAAGGAGTAGGACGCCAGCCCCACATACCAGAGGTGGCGGGTTCAAACCTGGCCCCGGCCAAAAACTGAAAAAAAAAAAAAAAAAGACAAATATCTCAATGGCATCTTTTCACTCATTGGGGTGTTTATGGGTATTTTCTTGTAATTTAATGCTTTGTTTTATTTGGTTTTGTTTTCAACAAAAGATATTGAGAAGACTGGTACTTTTCTGTGCCTTTTCTTATTATTTCCAAGGTGATACTAAAAGGAAAACTACGTGTGTGTGCAGGTATTCTTTTTTAATTTTGGTATTTATTCATATTGTTCCATTAAATATATCAGTTTATTTATTTTTCATATTTTACACACTTGGTTCTCAGTGAAATATTAAGTTCTAGCTTGAGTCCCTAGTAATTTTCATAAATCTTTTTAAAACAAAGATTTTTTTAATCATCCACTTGTTTACACATAGATTTCTACCTAGCACTCGTTAACATTACATTTTTTGTCTTTATAAAATTTAATTTAGAAATCTTTAATTTAAGACTATGCCAAAACCAAGTGGGACTATTAGCTATATATCCCAGACATATTGTGAACTATTATAAAACAATGATTGTCATTAGCTGCCTACTATATTAACGTACTGCAATGTTATTTTCATAGAAAATGGTGTCTAACAGATCTGAAAGTAAAGTTGCTTACCTTTTCTGAGTTAACTTGCTAACTGCTATCATCCAAATTATTTTTAAGTAATGTATTCTGTTAATTGGAGAAAGTGTGAGCATATTCACAGATGTATGTGCATGTGTGTGTGTGGGGGGGGTGTGTGTGTGTAGAGGGAGGGAGAGAGAAAGAAATATACATTATGTTAATTTGGCTTACTTATGAGAAAAGGTCTGGAAAAATGTACAAGTCAGCTCGGCACTTGTAGCACAGTGGTTATAGTGCCAACCATACACACTGAGGCTGGGGGGTTCCAACCCAGCCTGGGGCCTGCTAAACAACAACTACAGCAACAAAAAAATAGCTGGGCATTGTGGCGAGCACCTGTGGTCCAACCTACTTGGGAGGCTGAGGCAAGAGAATCACTTAAGCCCAAGAGTTGGAGGTTGCTGTGAGCTATGATGTCACAGCACTCTATCAAGGATGACATAGTGAGACTCTGTCTCAAAAAAATGCACAAGACATCACCACTACCATAACTCCCCCACATCTGCTATCAAATGAGAAGCACTAATCAAAAGAATTTTATTGCAATAAACTTTTGTTTTCTTCTTGGAAGAATGGATTCTATCAGGTCTTAGAGAAGGAAACAACTCAGTTTTCCTAGTACACTACTGAGGGTCCAAAGCAAGACCCCTATTATTATGAAAATATTTCATTTTTATGATGGGTACAGCAAAACTGAGGATACAACCTGGAGGCTGAAGTAAAGTTACAATTAAAGGTAGAGATGGAAATCTCAAAATATTAACTTTTTTTTTTTTTATTTCAGGTTAATGTGAGGGTACAAATAACCAAATCAAAACATAGTTAGGTAGAGTCCCTCCTATAGCTACATCCTGGTACACAAAAGGTGTGCCATACATTGGTACAATGTGCCCATTCAGTGGAAGTGCCCCCAATCCTCCCTCCCTTCTCCCTCGTCCACACTCAATTCCCTCTCCTTCCAATTGAATCAAAATGAATTTTTATCCTGTGTAGGCATGAATTAGATCATCCACTGGCTTCATATTAAAAAAGTATTCAGATTACCCAGGGCCATTTGTTAAATAGGGAATCTTTTCCCCACTGAATGTTTTTAATTGGCTTGTCAAAGATCAAATAACGGTAAGTAGCTGGATCCATCTCTTGGTTCTCTATTCTGTTCCAGAAATCTACTTCTCTGCTTTTGTGCCAGTAC
>CAUYPK010066257.1:0-35296 GCA_963574355.1 Loris lydekkerianus | reverse complement strand
TGATCAAAACAGCATGGTACTGGCACAAAAACAGAGAAGTAGATGTCTGGAACAGAATAGAGAACCAAGAGATGAATCCAGCTACTTACCATTATTTAATCTTTGACAAGCCAATTAAAAACATTCAGTGGGGAAATGATTCCCTATTTAACCAATGGTGTTGGGTGTACTGGCTGGCAACCTGCAGAAGACTGAATCTGGACCCACATTTTTCACCATTACCTAAGATAGACTCTCACTGGATTAATGATTTAAAATTAAGACATGAAAGTATAAAAATATTAGAATAGAGTTTAGGAAAAACCCTTGAAGAAATCAGTCTAGGCGAGTATTTTATTAAGAGGAACCCCTGGGCAATTGAAGCAGCTTCAAAATTACACTACTGGGACCTGATCAAACTAAAAAGCTTCTGCACAGCCAAGAACACAGTAAGTAAAGCAGGAAAACAGCCCTCAAAATGGGAGAAGATATTTGCAGGTTATGTCTCCGACAAAGGTTTAATAACCAGAATCCATAGAGAACTCAAACGTATAAGCAACAAAAGAACAAGTGAACCCATCGCAGGCTGGGCAAGGGATTTGAAGAAAAACTTCTCTGAAGAAGACAGGCACGCGGCCTACAGACATATGAAAAAATGCTCATCATCTTTAATCATCAGAGAAATGCAAATCAAAACTACTTTGAGATATCATCTACCTCCAGTAAGATTAGCCTATATCACAAAATCTCAAGGCCAGAGATGTTGGCGTGGATGTGCAGAAAAGGGAACACTTCTACCCTGCTGGTGGGAATGCAAATTAATACACTCCTTTTGGAAAGATGTTTGGAGAACACTTAGAGATCTAAAAATAGATCTGCCATTCAATCCTATAAGTCCTCTACTAGGTATATACCCAGAAGACTAAAAATCACTTTATAACAAAGATATTTGCACCAGAATGTTTATTGTAGCCCTATTCACAATTGCTAAGTCATGGAAAAAGCCCAAGTGCCTATTTATCTACAAATGGATTAATAAATCGTGGTATATGTACACCATAGAATATTATGTAGCCTTAAAGAAAGATGGAGACTTTACCTCTTTCACGTTTACATGCATGGAGCTGGAACATATTCTTCTTAGTAAAGTATCTCAAGAATGGAAGAAAAAGTATCCAACGTACTCAGCCCTACTATGAAACTCATTTATGGCTTTCATATGAAAGCTATAACCCAGTTATAACCTAAGAATATGGAGTAGGGGAGAGGGAGGGGAGGGAAGAGGGAGTATGGCCAGAGGGAGGGGGATTGGTGGGATTACACCTATGGTGCATCTCACAAGGGTACATGTGAAACTAAGTAAATGTAGAATATAATTGTCTTAAAACAATAAGCAGGAAAATGCCAGGAAGGCTATCTTAACCAGTGTGATGAAAATGTGTCAAACTGTTTATAAACCCAGTGTATGGTGCCCCATGATCGCATTAATGTACACAGCCATGATTTAATATTAATAATAAAAAATAAATAAATTGGACATTTTATAAAATGCACATTTTACTCATTTATGGGTCCAAAGTGGAATTTGTAATTTAAAAAATCAGCAGAGCATCAGGTATTATGAAATTTAGATGAAGGTATATACTCCTCATTACATTGTAGCTTTTTGAAGCTATTTATATGTCTATGTGATCAGCTCTTAATATTTTCCAATGTGATCAATCTTCCACGAGAGGAAGGGAATGTGGAAACTATTAATAGTTACCTCAGACTTGAAAGTTATTGGGAAACTCGTGTTTATGAGAATAGAAAATTAAATTACAAGTATGTAGAAAGTTTCAGTCTCAAAGGCATTATTTTGGTATACCAATTTTCTAGAAATGATTCTTTCCTGAACTCCTGGATGTAGAACTGTATTTGATCAGAATACAAAATTTATCAATATGAATTGATCAATGAGTACCCAAACGAATGCCACTATTGGGGACAAAACTAGCATTTACTGTGAACTTAATTGCCTTCTTGGTCTCCACAAAATTTTCAGCCAGTGGGACCAATATTATATATTAGATACAAAGTGAAATCCTCAGTTACTAAGGCAGACAGAGCACAGCTATGGCCCATTAGTTACTATACGTACACTTGGGAGGGTTCTCTTTTGTATGCTCATTTAGTTGATTGGTTATTCAATTTAGTTTTTATAGTAAAATCAAAAACCATTTTAATGAAAGTCAACTTAGTGAGTAATAGAGGGAAAAAAAGATTTTGGCTAGTAGTAGAAACTCAAAGAATTAGTCTGAAAAAGCCCACTAGAGTAAATATCAAAGACAAAAATCTTATTTTAAATTGGACATTTTTAATAGCAATAGTAAGTATAGTAGCAACACTGAGTACAGTTTTTTATTCATCAGAGTGAAACATGATGGTTTCTATATTCAATTCCTTATCATAGCAAAGTATTTTTATGCAGAAAAGTAGAAATCACTTTTTAAAAATCATTTCCCCAATAGCTAGGCTATAATTTAGATTATACAAGTAATGATTTTGCTTGATGCTAAATTACTGAACATAAAACAAGACTAATTTATTTTTCCCTGAACTGATATATTTGAACAAGAAACCTAACTTTTTTTTTTTTTTTTTAAATCTTTTCCCTTTGGCTAAGATGGGAAGGAGTTACAAAGAAGTGGAAATGGTAGCCCTGTTTTACTGAATAGGTATTATTTTTAAAACTGCTATGGATCCCTCTTAAACCACATTTGTTATAGGGGTAGACACTTAAAGCCAGGTCTCCCTCGCTTTATGGATCCAGCATGAATTGTGCAGAGGGAGCCTAAAGGCAGAACAACCCCAGGCAAATAAACAAGTAAATCATAGTCGTAAGGGCCACAAATCCAAGCAAGAGTAAGAGAGGAGAATAGACACTGCAGGCCTTTGCTTGGGGCCAGCCCTTACAACCGAGGAGGGTTAGCTTGTGTTCATCTTAAGGAAAAGTATGCACTTCCCCTTCTTTATTTACAAAGTAGAAAGTAAATAAAGCAGAAGCAACAGGCACTATGAGATAGGGGAATGAAAACTCAATTGGTAACCAGAGAGTAATTTCCAAAGTGCCTAAGAATGTTGACTCTGGTAGAGTAGGGGATGGCACAGCACCAACCCAGAGGCCAGCTGCCAGCAAGTAGTCCCTTCACATATCCGAGCTGCTTTGGACCACAAGGCTAGTACTAAAGCTTATATTCTACAGGATGTTTTAGACCATGAGCTACAGATACAAAAACAAAAAGATTACCATTGTGATGGATATGTGAAAAGATGCTTAACCTAATGAGTCATCAGGAAAAGGAAAATTAAAACCACAGTGATATCACTGAGCACATTGCCAAGGTTGCCAAAATTCAAAAGACTAATAATACCAAATATTGTTAAGGCATTTTAAGAAATGGGACTGTCATGTATGAAACCAATTTGAAATACTTTTGGCAATACTCTGCATAGCTAAACATGTGCACACATATAACATAGCAGCTCCCCTCCTAGATGCATAACCAACAGGATGTTACATGTATGCAAAGCAAGAGACCTGCTCAAGAAAGTTCTGAAAAGCATTGTTTATACAGCCAAAAACCAGAAAAAAAGCAAATGTCTACCAGAAGTCTAACATTAACATTGTATGCCATGGAATATTGTACACCAATGTAAATGAATGGACTGATGTGTTACAGAAAGCCCTGTATGAATCTCATGAACAAAATGAGGCGCAAAGGAGTACAATAGACATAAAGGAGTACAATATCTATGATTCTACTTATCTTAGAATCAAAAAGAGAAAATGAATCAGTGTTATTAAGTAGTTAGAATAGTGTTTACCTTTGGCAATAGTTATTACAAAGTGGCATGAGGGGTTGGGGGGAGCTTCTGGTGCTAAGAATGTTATAGTTCTTAATCTGGGTTGTAACGTATTAAGGGTGAGTCCACTTTGTGAAAACACATCACCTGTGCACTTTTCTGTAAAACTTAAGTTTACTTAAATTTTTATATATCTATTAATAAAAACCATACACAGATAGAGGAGAATAGACATTAAAAATAACAGACAGTGGCAAGACCATCCTATTAAGGCAGGTCCCTGAGCAGAGGTGCTGTCCACCCTTCCCACTAGGAAATGGACAGCCTTTCATTTCAACTCTCTGTCTTTCACTGTCTCTCCAGTCTTGGTCTAGTAATTTGAAATCTCTAAGACTTGTTTTGCTAAGCTGTGAGGTGGAGATTTCTTATAGCTTTATTGAACAGATTAAATGAAAGAAGACAAACTTCAGGTAAATAGCCAGAACAATCTTGGGTTCACAATTGATAATCAACAAATATTAGTTCTTTGTGACTTTCTTCCCTTATTATTTTAGCTCACATAAGAAAGCATTGCAGAATTATAAAAATGAAAAGATCACTTTCTCCATTTATTAACAACATAGAAAATGCATTTTTATGTCCAAGTATGGGAATAAGATTTCAGTTATTGCAACGATGAAGGAAACCTGACGGGGACTTTATTATAGATAAGGATGGCCAACATTCTAAATGCAGTATCCAAAGGCAGATATGAAAATAAAGGATTGTATCTCAAGGTTGGCAAAGTAGAGTTAGAGTTAGAGAAAAATGGGCTTATGGCTGCTAAAAGTAGGCAATAATTTAGATTTATTTTCCCTATTACAATCTGATTCACCACCACCATAGAGAAGGATTTTATTTGTACATATGAACAAGGATAATTTGTTCATGTTAATAGAAAAATAGTGAAATGGAAAGTTTATAATGCTAAAGTCATTTTGGAAAACACACAGTTAATTAAATAACAGAATTTATGAGTTTTATTTTGAAATAGGCTCTGTAGAACCTAGTGTGGTATCTTTGCCTCTAATCATGACCCTTTATTTCACAAAGAGCAAGAGAGAAAAAAATGCTGAATTATATAGCATTCTGACTTGCAAAAGAGTGGCTAATTGTAATGGAGAGAGGGATCAGTTCCTTTGAAAGAGAACAAGCTAATTACCTGTGTACCAGTGGAGGCAGTGGGCTGCCAAGTCTCCTCTATACAGGAGGACAGTAAAAAAAAAAGAATCCCAGACAGCACCTGTGGCTCAAAGCAGTAGGGCACTGACCCCATACCTGGAGGTGGCAGGTTCAAACTCAGCCCCAGCCAAAAACTGGAAAAAAAAAAAAAAAAAAAGAATCTGGAAACTGCCCACATGACTGCACATAGTCCACTGTCCAACTCTCTGAGAGATAATAATTCTATGGAATAAGAAAAAAACAACAACAAAATAAAGTTTTTAACTCCTGAGAAATTAGAAAAAAAGATGAGCTATCCCCTGTTTCAAAATCTAGTACCTGGCAAAAAGACCCCCTGTTTGTGAAAAAGTGGCCCCAGTGTTCAGTAGTAAACAAGAGAAAATAAATTAAAGTGACCACAATGCTAACAGCCACAATACAGCAATCTATGTACAGCTAATAGGCACTTAGATATGATGAGAAGAGGTTACATGTAGAATGAGAAAACAGTAGATCATGACTCCTGCTTTGAGTTTTCAGCATAGACCAGAACAGAGCCAGGATTTCAGCAAATGTATTTATAGGATTCAGTTACAGAATAACAATTTATTGCCTTATGTCATGCCAATTACACCATTATATATATGGCTTCCTAGTTCCTCTGCAGTGTTCAAGGTCTAAATCAATGATTTTCATAGAATATTTGGCTGTGTTTTTTTCCAACTTCCTCCTCCTTGGTTGGACTTGATGTACAGAGACAGAGCTGTGTTTCTAGCTCATGGACCAAATAAATACATTACACCTACTTCTTTCTCTTCCTTCACTAACTCAGAGATTCAATTGGAAAAGTGTGACCAAAGCTGTCTAACACAATTTGTTCTTTATAAACCAAGTTGTTTATTGCTAATGTTTTGTTACTGCCTGGATGTTTTACAGATTTTTCCTTCTAATTTTAGTTCTGCTACTTTAATAGAATTTGAAGCTACATTTAGTGGCTGGTAATTGCCAAGATCACAGGTATAGCTTTTTGTTTTTGCTGATGTTTATTTTCTTTTCATTCCTCTGTGTAACAAGAAGGGAGAAATCTGCTATATAATTTTTTAAGATAGATCATGAATGATTGAAAACTGGCAACAAATATGAGGATATTTATAATTTCAATGCATAATAGAGATATAAAATATGGGTGCACATAGGAACCTACAAATACCTAATCTCTTAGTAATATGTACCTTCTTCCTTCCTCCATTCATCTCTTTTGCCCCCCCTTTCATTTTTCTGCCTCTCCTCTCTGTATCTTTCTTTCTCTTCTACACTTAGTAAGAATTTACATCATTGTGGCAAAATCCTAGGAGTCATAGGTAAAAATGTCCATAGAAAAGGTCTCCTGAAGTCTTTATTTCCACTAATAAACATTTACTTATATATATGGTATTCCTGCTTCTATAGTATAATGGAAAAAATACAGAATTTAAAGGTAGAGAATCTAAGTAAATACTTTAGGAAGAGTTTCTTTAACCTTCCTGTATGTGTACTCTTGAGTAATATTCATAAATAATAGAACAAGGTGGCTGAAAGAGAGAGCTACCGGAGTCAAAATGCCTAAGTTCCAAGCAACTCACCACATGTGCTATCAGCATGACCTTGGGCAGATTCATTCTGTGGAAAATGGGGGTAATAACAGTACCAACTTTATGGAGTTATAAACATTAAATGAGTCAGAATATCTAAAGTACAGTGCCCCCATCAACAAGAGATCTACTCATGTCATTGCTATTAATATGCTCAGCAATTTAATTTTTGAAAAGCACCATCAAAATTCTAATGCTTTTATAAATTATTTCATGGAAGACACAGAACAACCAAGGCTGCATATATAAAGAGATAAAAGACATATATTTGTATCTGAACTAAATATAATGAATAAACTGATGATTAAACAGGATATATTCATATGAAAGTAAATAGCAAGACCTAAGTACAGGCTGTTGGTCATATCTGTCTTTCTGATAAATCTATGGTGCAGGAAGCAAGGTGAGGGCGAGGTGGGAATACACCTGGTGAGTTGTAACAGCTGTAGACTGAATTATATCAAAAGGAATATTACTACAAAGAAGCAGTAGAGAGTGAGTTTCTAGAAGTTAGAAGGAAGCAAGATTTTAAGGGACGTAAAGCACAACCAATACATTTATGAGCAGGCAGGTGGTCTTGAAGTTCAGAGGCTCTGGAAGGCAGGAAGAGGTAAGGAAGAAGGACAATTTAATGTGGTGTGCTAAAACATCAGTTCCTAATCTTTTGGCACAAGGAATTGGTTTCATGGAAGACAATGTTTCCATGGATGGAAGTGTTGGGAGTGGGGATCCTGGTTGGCAGAGGGAAGGATCTTACAGGAGGTGGAGTTCAGGTGGTAATGCCAGTGGTCCGGAGCACCTGTAAACAGCTTGTCCAGCTGCTCACCTCCTGCTATATCTGCAGTTCATAACAGACTGCAGACGAGTTACCCGTCTGTACCTTGGGGGTTCCTGCTACTGCTACGGGCAGTAGTATATGAAAGATAGACAAATCATAGGAACTGCAGAAGCAAGGGAGCAGCTATGAGACAATCTCAGTTGTTGGTTTTTTTTCTGGGGCGTGTGGGGAGTCTGGGATTCCACAGATCTTTCCCTATAAATACTATCTAATTCAACTGGTGTGTGTGTGCACCCTTCAAAGCAATTTTGGAACTCTTTTTCTGGAATGGCTCTCAGAGCTGTTGTCATAAGAGATGTAACAATTACATTTGTGAACTCACACTAGAAAAATTTCTTTGAAGGGTGAACTAGGCACTGGCGTTTGTGCATTACTTCCCAAGGGGAGTACCTTGAAGGTGACTGTAGGGATACTCAGCAATGAGGTATGTAGCCCTTTCTCTAGGATGAGTTTTTGAACAACATAATTGTCTAATCTTGTCATATGTGTGCATGCTCATGTGTATGCACATATTCATATCCCCATGAATACTTGTTTTGTGGACAAACATCTCTTGATTAGAAAATATAAAATTGACATAAAATATCCCCTTGTTTTTATGGCTTGCTGGAGGTGCTATCCTGGCAACTGACTTAAAGCAAGAAACTTAGATATGTCCATATCATATGCATCTAGTGAAAGTGAAAATACAGAAGGGAAAAAAAATCAATGAAAGAATTCCTTCTTTGCTATTGTAATCATACTATATATTTTTATTAGAATAATTAATATCTTAAAGAATTAGATAGGTATTAGATTCTACTACAAATACCTCTTATCTACAAATTGATTTAATTTCCAAAGTAACCTTTAGAAGTATAGCCTATGATCATCCTATTTAATAGGTAAGAGAACTAAGGAAACTAGGGAATAAAGATGACACAGCTAAAAAGTGGTAGAGCTGGTAAGGGAACCCAAAGAATTTCTAATTACCTCATCAAAAATGTGCGTAAGGATCACCTGTGGATCATGGAAATTGTTAAAAACATGGACTTTTGAGGCTGGGCATGGTGGCTTACGCTTGTAATCTTAGAATTCCAGAAGGCCAAGGGAGGTGGATGGCTTGAGCTCAGGAGTTCAAAACCAGCCTGAGCAACAGCAAGACCCCATCTCTACTAAAATAGGAAAACAAGCCAGGCATTGTAGCAGGTGCTTATAGTCCTAGTTACTCAGAAAGATGAGGTAAGAGGATCTCTTGAGCCCAAGAGTTTGAGGTTGCTGTGAGCTATGTTGATGCCATGGCACTGTCTAAGAGTAGGTCTCAAAAAAAAAAAAAAAAAAGGTCTTTTGGGTCCCATTTCAAGAAATTTTACATCTAAGTTAGAACCTCAAAATTTGCATTTTTAACAAGTTCTCTAGTGAGACTGATGCTGTGGTCTACGGACCACAATTTGAATAACATCACCCTGGTACATTAATTGTTCATTAAGAGAAAACAAAATATCATAATAGGAAAACATGATCTCTAATTTTCAAGATGTTTAAAGAAAACTTCATTTCAAAACAACATTCAAGAGCATTGATATGAATATTATAGGTTTAGTTTATTCAGCGTAAGCTTGATTATTGAGCATGGTGACAGAACCAATGGAACCTGCATCATTATTCAGGACACAAGTGGTGTTTGTATTTTTTTCTATAAAATTACCTAGTATTTCCTCCCTGTTTCTTTTCTGTATTAAATAACAACATATAGGTACAGCATAGGAAATGAAACTTACCATTATTGTAAAGTACTTCTTTATTCAAATTACGGAGACAATAGATATAGAAACACCTTAAACAACTTCTTTTTATACTAAATCTAGCATGGTAAACAAAAATTGACACGCATCATCTTTTTTTGTCAGTGGAGAGAGGAGAAAGGAGTTATAATGAACATAATAGAAAAAGAAAACTGTTCTATGCTTTCACGAAGGAACTTCTAAATATTCTGAAGTTCTACAAGTTCTAAAAATATGCTTTAGAAATGTAAGATGATTATCAAATAAAGGAAAACTTTAAAAAATTATCATTTTACATTGAAAGAATGGCTAATGGAGTTTTTCTAAACAAAGAATGGAGAAAGAATGAAAGAAAACAACTTTGAACATCTAGAAGAAAGAGCAGAAACAGTAAAAATATGAGTAAATAAAGGATATTATCTCCTCCTGAGTTTTCTAACTTGTGTTTTAAGAGTTGTTGCAAAATTTCTAATACTGTCTCATGTAATTCTACAGGTATGTGGAGAAAACATTTCTAAAAATTATCAAAGGAACCGAGGAAGCTAACATAAAGAGAGGTAAGGTTTCTATACTTCACTCAAGGAAGTAAAATGTTGGTATCAGTAGACCTGTGTGTGTATGTGTGTACATATATGGAGATGGACCACTAAAAAGCCATATGAAACAACACTTCCAAAAACACTCTGGAAAAACTCATTTGAAAATTTATTCTAAAAAAATGCTAAAGTTGACCATAAAATTCATAAAACAGAAAACTGAGGGGAAAAAAACCTGAAAGAACAAAGGCAGAAGAAAAAAATAAAAAGGCAGACTTAAGCTTTAACATATCATTAATTACATTTATTATAAATTATCTAAATATATCAACAAAAATATAGAAATTAGCCAAGTAGGCTCAAAAACATGACTCTGCTGTGTACTGTTTATAAGAAATTCACTTCAATTATGACAATATGGAAATATTAAAGTAAAAAGATGAAAAAAGATACATCATGCAAACATTAATTAATGGAATTAAAAACAGCTATTTTAAAATCAGATGAATTTGTAGAGCAAATAAAACTGCCAGAGACATAGAGAGACCTTATGTAATTATTGTATTCTCTGAATATAACAGAATCAAACTAGAAATCAATAGCAGAAATATTTTTAAAAATCTCCCAAAATTTGGCAGTTTAACAATACATTACTAAATAATCTATGGTTCAAAGAAATGTCAAGGGAAGTTAAAAAAATATTGAACAGAAGAGAAATGAAAATACAACATGGTAATATTTGCTGGGTAGAGCTGAAGTATTAGTGAAAAAGAAATTCATGGCATTAAATTTACATATGAGAAAACAGTAAATGTCTCAAATCACATTTGAAGATCCCACATTAAGACTATAGGAAAAAAAGGCAAAACAAATATGAAGCAAGGAAAAGAAGAAAAAATAAATGTAAGAAATAAAATTAATAAAAATGAAAACAGATAAATGACAGAAAGAAGTCAATGATAAAAAAAAATGGTTCTTTGAAGTTATAACACAAAATTGATAAGACATATAAAACATATAATTGACTATTATATGTGTAATAAGACTAAAAAAGAAAAAAAAATAAACTAATGTTAGAAGTAAAACAGAGGAGAACACTGTAGACTTACTGGCACAAAAAATACTATAGAATATTCTACATACATATATTTAAGATGTTAAGACTTTAGATAAAATGGACAATTTAAAAAACACACACACACACACAGGCAGCGCCTGTAGCTCAGTGGGTAGGGCGCTGGCCACATACACGGAGGCTGACAGGTTCAAACCCATCCTGGGCCTGCTAAAATAACAATGACAACTGCAAAGAAAAAAAAAAAAAAGCCAGGCATTGTGGCGGGCGCCTATAATCCCAGCTACTTGAGAGGCTGAAGCATGAGAATCTCTTAAGCCCAAGAGTTTGAGTTTGCTGTAAGCTATGACACCATAGCACTCTACCCAGGGTGATAGCTCTGTCTAAAAAAAGCCAACAACAACAACAACAAAAAAAAATCCTCCACAACACACAAACTACCAAACTTACCCAATATGAAATAGTTAATTTGAAAAACCCTATGTCTATTAATGAAAACTACTTCATAATTTTTAAAACTACCTACACTCCTCACCAAAATATTATAATAATAATAATCTTTAGGTTACAGTGGGTTCACTGGCAAATTTTATAAAACTTTAAAAGAAGAATTAACAATTCTGCAAAGTCTATTTCATAATACAGAAGAACAAGAACATTTCCTAAATGATTTTATAACAAACTAGACAAAGACGGTTCTAAAACTAAACATAAAAGTAAAGCAACAATAACAAAAAGAACAATATTCTTCATTAATATAAATGTGAAAATAAAAAAATATTATCAAATAAAATCCAGGAATGCATAAAAACATTATAAAACATGATCAAGAGGAGTTTATTCTAGAAATGCAAAGCTGATTTAATATTTGAAAATCAATGTAATTCACCATATTAACAAACTAAAGCAGATAAAGAATCACACAATCAAATCTTATTAATAGACTAAAGAAAAAAAATCATATGATCAAATCAGTCAATGTGGAAAAAGCTTTTGATAAAATTCAATAAACATTTATGATCAAACTTTCAGAAAAACAGGAATAGAAAGACTTACTCAACCTGGAATTAACTTTTACTTAATGTTGACAGGCCTAGTTCCCTGTAAGTTAAGGCAAGAATATTCACTCTTCAGCTCTCATTCAACATACTATAAGTAGTTCTAGCTAGTGGAGTATGGGGGCTGGGGGGTGGGGATAGAAAGCACACAGATTAGAAATGAAGAAATAATACTGCTCTTATTTTTACGACATGATTATTTACATAGAAAATCCCAAGGCATATACAAAAAAAAAAAAAGACACAGACCTAAAAATGCAATATCATTTATAGTAACTGAAAATACTAAGTCTAACAAAGCATGAACAGTCTTATAGGATAAAACTGTATAAGGCTGATACATTTTTAATAATCTAAATAAATGGAGAGACCCACCACGTTCATAGACAGAAAAATCCAACAGAGTAAATACATCAATTCTCCTCAAATTAATTTATAGATTTAATGAAATTCCTATCACTATCTTAGCAAGACTTTTACAGATCTAGGAAAGAATTTTTCAAAATTTTACATGAAAAGGCAAAGGAATTAGAATAGCTAAATTTAAACTGTATACCTCTGACCCTAGATGTAGGAAATGGGAAAAAAAAAAAAGAAAGTTTCAGCACAGGATGAGGGAGGTAACAAATGCACAAATAGATGTGTTATGAACGTATATCAAGCAAGTTAGTTTTTATATGTGAAAATTCCAGATCATAGGCATTTTCTCGTTGTGTATCTGAGGCAAATCATGAATCGTGGTGCGGTTTGGCACGTCACCACACTTGCAGTAGGTGTACTGTGGTTTGGGAATGGATCATCATTGCTCTTTTCTCTCCCAACAGTGCGGAGAGCTGCGTGGGGTGGCAATTTGATCAGATTTCCTGGCTCTCCTTCTGCTCTCTCCATCACAGTGGTAAATAAAAGGGCCCTAGAGGAGAACTGGGCGGAGGAAATCGCTGTGCTCCATAACCAGACTCCCCTCAGGACAGCCCTTCTGCTTGCCGCTGCCCTGGTGCCTCTTCTCTCGGGCACTCTGAACTAGGGTTTTTCTGCAGAAATCCTTCAGAATCCTTCAGAATGACCTGCAGCCCTCTGGATTTGCAAAATTAAAAGAACAAAACTAACCTGACAGTTGTCTTTTAAAGTATATTTATTAAACCAGTTCTGAGAACTCTTCAGAGAGAAAAAGAAAAAAAAAAAAAAAGAATTGGGAAAGTTAGAATGTCCTTTCTGAAAAAATTATGTTACATGAAATAGCACAAGGTCACTAAACGGCTCTGTATTCCATTGGGAAAGAGTTGCTAAGAAGGTAGTCTTATTTCGTAATTTTTGCACTATATAAAAACTCAAAGTGTAAACCCAGTTCTTCTCTGTATGAAAGGGAACATTGTGTCACTTAATGAATTTATACACACAGAACATTTGTTACCAATTATAATATCAGCCATCCACATATTAGTCTGTTCTAAGGTGGCAACCGCACTTGAGATGAAATTTCTCTACTTGTTTACCCTTTTTTCTCTGGCTCTGATGATTTTATAAGATTTTCTTAATAAAGTTTTATGTTCCTTTTGGAAAAAAAATAAATAAAGTGGAAGAAATCAGGTTACTCAATTTCAAAATTCTATCCCTACAGTAACCAAAACTATGGTCCGGGCAGAAGGACAGACATAGATTGATGGGACAGAATGGAGAACCTAGAAATATTAGACCCAAAGAATTCTTGACAAAGATCCTAGAGGAAAAATAGTCTTTTCAATAAACGGTGCTGGAGCAAATGGACCGCACTGAAAAATAAAATTCATGCCTTAATACAATAATTAACTCTATGTGGCTCACAAATGTAAATGTAAAACTAGAAAACATCCAGGAATAAAATTATTGGGATTTAGGCAAAGAGTTTTTAGATTATCTCAAATAAATGAAAAAAAAAGCAACTGATAAACTGGACTTTATAAAAATTGAAGATTTGTTCTGCAAAAATTCCCCGCTAAGAGGATGAAAAGATGAACTATAGACTTCTAAAGAAGAAATATTTGTAAGCCACATACCCTACAAAGGACTGTTACTGAAAATGTGTGAAGAATTCCTAAAACCCAAGAGTATAAAAATAAAACAAGCTCCGTTAGGCACAGAACTTTCACTGAAGGGGCTTTGTGGGATAAGCACATGAAAAGATGTTCAGTATCATTAGCCACTTGGGAAATGAAACCTCAAATCACAATGAGATACCACTGCATACTTCCTAGAATAGCTAAAATTAAAAGTGATAACACCAAATGATGGCGAGGATAGGGGAAAACTGGATCACTCATACATTGTTGGTGAGAATGTAAAATACTACGGACAATTTGAAAAACAGCTTGTCATTTTCTTGACAAAAAAGTAAACAAGCAACTACCAAATAACTCAGCAACTGCCAAACGACCCAGCAATTGTACTCCTATGCTTTTATCCCAGAAAAATAAAGACATATAGCCAAACAAAATCCTAACATGAATACTCATGTCAGCTTTATTCATAATAGCCATAAACTGGAAAGAACCTCCGTGTCCTTCAGTGATTGCACGCTTAAACATACTGGGTACATCTGCACCAACATAATACTCAACAATATATGAAACAAACTCTTGATACACAGAACTCCTGTATGAATCTGCAGATAATTATGCTGAGTGACAAAAATATAAAGTTTTTGAAATGATGAAAAAAAGAAAGATAAAGAACATTTAATTAGTGGTTGCCAAGGATTAAAGAATAAAAGAGCAAGGGAAAGAAAATTAAGTAGATATGGCTTTATAAAGAAAATCTGAAGAATCCTTGTAGTGGTGGAAATATTCTACATCTTGACTGAATCAATATTAACCTCCTCACTATGGTATTGTACTGACAATACACTGACAAGACACTGATTGTGTCTTGTATGACAAGATATAGCCATTGGGGAAAACCTGGGGAATAGTAAATGGGATCTCTCCATATTATATATTTACAGCTGCATGTGAATCTACAATGTTCTCAAAATTAAAAGTTGATTTTAAAAAGGAATAATGTAACTTGTTATATTTCAATTAGGTATTACAGTAGGTGCTTACCTACATTGTATTTATCACATTGAAAACCTTCATGTCTATAAATTAGAGAAATTGATTCACTGACTTAACAGTTGTTGGTCTCCCATATTACCCCCCAAATTCTAAAATTGTTATAGTTGGGTATTTTCAACTATAAAAGTGCAGGGAGGACCCGTTAAACAAGAATTTTTCCCTTCACCTCTACATACATCCGGAAACAGACAACATATTCTTCTGATTGAAATATTCATCTATCCTTCTATCCACACACTTATTCAAATTATAAGTAAATTTTACTTGTTGTCAGGTCATATATAAGTAACATTTGCTTTCCTTTGACACAAATGAACTTATTAAGGTATTTCAGCTTCATTATTTGTCAGTTTTTAAAGGCACTAGAGCTCAGTGCAGTTGAAAGGAAAATGATATGGCAATACCCATTTTAAATATTAGTAAGAGTATATTAATAGAAATATGTTCAAGGGCACGATATGTCTGAGTTTTTATATCCCCCCACACAAGGGATTTCTGTTACTGTCATAGATACCAATTGGAGAAGAATCCAAAAGATTTCTGTCACTAACTTATTAATGTGTCAAATACACATTAACAGCCACCAGAGTGGAAGTGTCACAGATTTGGCTTCTAGAACCTGCTAGACCTGAAGCTTAACTCACCTCCTCGTTCTGGGAACATGTTAAATTTCCTCTTCCCTACTGTCCATATTGGCAGATTTTCTAGAGCTTTCAAGTGAGGTTCATAAATGGTAGCAGAACTATTCTAGAATTCTTCTTTCCTGTATTTTATTAAAAAACAAGGTCTTAAGAAATTATATAGCAATTAACTGCATGTCAGGCATTATTCTAAGCACTTTGCAACCATTGACTCACTTATTCTTGTGATAAATCTATGAGCTAGGAGTCAATGTTATTTTACAGTAGGACATTTGAGGCTTGAGGAGATGGAGATGGAGAAAACTTGCCCCCAAATACACAGGTGATCAGTTGTGCAAGATTCACATGCAGGCAGCCTGGCTCTGCAGTCCCTGCTCTGAACATCCATACTACAGTCTGTGGCCTCATCACTGCATGAACTTCATTCTGGATCCAGATTAGATCTGCCTCTTACTTTTTTCTTCACTCAAATTTCACTTATTCTCAGGGCATGTATAATATATTATAATCATAAAACAGAAAGTGATACACAATATAATTTATTTCTCACTTGGTCAGTCTCTCTACCACTCATCAGTAGTCAGGGAAGTAAGGTTTTAGAACTGGGACTGGATTGATTTAGGCTGAACAATTTTAGCCATTATCCGTAAGGTGGTAGCAAAATTTGGGGACTTTAACAGCATCTCCTGAAGCTTGCTGGTAATGTTTCTTGTGCTTGTTTCTCTTGTACAATTGAACACACACATCAATATAAGTCACCATCTTCCTTTGCAGTATTTTCATACTGATCCTGATTCCCTTCATTTACGTTGTCCTAAATGCTAATGGAATTTAGTTGGGTAATGATAATGAAAAGAATAAATGCCAACATGTTCCAAATTAACATTTTCCTGATTTTGTTAAAGAATGCATTCTGGTATTGGAAGTAATTTGTTTTACTGTCATAAAAATTGTTAATCATTTTCATTAAAAAAAAAAAAACAATAAATCAAAGGTTGTTAATCATTTTCAGTAAAAAAAAAAAAAACAATAATCAAAGGTTGTCCCAAAGTCATTTTCTCTCACTTGCTTTTAATATGTCTTCCTAAATGGGAGAGAAAGGATAGAATTGGAGCTCCTGCATAACCAACAGCCTATCTCATCTGTGCTGCAGTCCATAGGGAGCACATTGTTAATAGTTATGAAAATTGCAAATCATTGGAGTGCTTGTGAGTTGTAATTCTGTAGTTAGTTTTGCTTTCTTTTTAATTTTCCACATGGGTAATTTTTTAATAAGGAAGAAGGCAAGGTCAGATGAAGAAAACTAGAGAAGTTCAACCACATATACATCTGAAACAAAATGATGGTGTAAAGATTTGTTAATAATGACACTATGATTATCAAAGTAATGGCAAAGATAATGATATAAGCTTGTATTTTCTTAGACTGGGAAGAAGCAATGTTTTGTGTGGGGAGGTCACTTTGTTGAATTAATTTAATTGTCCACTAGGAGACCTTTGGCTTTGGCTGATTGTGTTAAGAAGTAGCCATTCCTGTTTTGAAAAAGAATAATGATTCTACACATCAATAAACTCTTGGATTGATGTCACCCAGTCTCAGTGTTTCCATTTCAATTACATCCAATTTTTTAATTAGACTCAAAACATCTCTGTAACTATTTTGCCTTTTTATTTTCCATCAATAAATGACAGATGTACGTATTTTTGAGGTACATGTGATAATTTAATATATTCATATAATTTATAAATATCAAATAAGTGTAACTGGGATATTCAACACCTTAAAGCTTTGCTATTTCTTTTTTTACATTTATAATTTACAATTTTTATTTTTTCAGTAGATTTAGGTGGTTACATGGGCATATCATATAGCAGTGAAATCTAGGCTTTTTTAGTGTACCCATCATCTGAATAATGCATATTGTACACAATAATCTTTCATTCTTTATCCCCCTAAGCTTCCCACAAGTCTCCAATGTTTATTATTCCACTCTTTATGATTATGCATGCTTATAACTGATAATATACAGTGTTTGATTTTCTATCCCCAAATTACTTCACTTAGGATAATGTTCTTTACTTCCATCCAAGTGGTTGCAAAAGATATTATTTCTTTATAATTTATGACTGAGTAGTATTACATGGTGTGTGTAATAAAGCAAATACAACATTTGCTTTATTCACTCATTGGTTGACGAACACTTAGGTCAATTCCACATCTTTGCCATTGTGAATTGTATCTTTTTCGTATAATGACTAATCTTCCTTTGGATAGATGCCTGGTGGTGGGATTGCAAGATCAAATGGTAGTTCTCGGGCTGAGCACAGGGGCTCACAACTATAATCCTACCACTTTAGGAGGTTGAAGTAAGTAGTTTGCTTGAGCTCAGGAGTTTCTGACCATCCTGAACAAGAGAGAGACCTTGTCTCTAAAAATAGGCAGGTATTGTGGCAGGTGCCTGTAGTCCCAAGCAACTTGGGAGACTGAGGCAAGAGAATCACTTGAGCCCAAGAGTATGAGGTTGCTGTGATTTGTGACACCATGGCACTCTACCAAGGATAATAACATGAGACTCTGTCTCAAACAAAACAAAATGGTAGATCTATTTTTAGTTCTTTGAGAAATCTTCAAACTCTTTCTCATATGGGTTCTACTCATTTATATTCTATCAACAATGTGCAAGTATTACCTTCTTATTGTACCTGAGCCAACATCTTTTTTTTTTTTTTTACTGTTTAATAATGGCCATTCAGACTGGAATAAGATGGTATGGTACTGTATTGTGGTTATAATTGCAATTTCTCTGGTGATTAGGAATGAATGATTTTATATATTTATATATATATAAAATATTTATATATATAAATATATAAAATATTTATATATATATAAAATATTTATATATATAAATATATAAAATATTTATATATATATAAAATATTTTATATATAAATATATAAAATATTTAATATATATATAAATAAATGTATAAAATATATTTATTTTATATATTTTAGCCATTTGTATATCATATTTGAAAAAGTCCTGTTCATGTTGTTTATCCACTTTAAATGTGATTATTTGTATTTTTCCTCCTGAGTTGTTTGAGTTCTTCATAGATTGTGGACAGTAGTCCTTTAGCGTATGCATAGTTTCTAAATATTTTCTCCCATTCTATAGTTTGCTCATTTACCATGTTGATGATTTCTTTTGCTAAACAGAAGCTTTTTAGTTTAATTAAGTTCAGTTTGTTTATTTTTGTTTGCATTTGGGATATTAGTCATAAATTCTTTGCCTAGACTAATGTCCAGAATATATTTTCCTACATTTTCTTCTAGGATTTTTAAGCAATTTTCCCTATTTACTGCAGAGGGTGTCCTTTCCCCAGTGTATGTTTTATCTTGTTTATCAAAGATCAATTGGCTGTAGATATATAGATTTATTTATGGGTTCTCTATTCTACATGTCTGTTTTTGTAACTATATTAAGCTTTTTTGGTTATCATATATAGCCTTTAAATATAATTTGAAATAAGATAATGTGATGCCTCCAATTTTATTCTTTTTGCTTTAGATCGCTTTAGCTTCAGCTCTCTTTCAGTTCCATATGATTTTTAGAATGGTCTTCACTAATTTTGTGAAAAATAATGTTGGCAGTTTCAGACAAATTACATTGAATCTGTATATTGCTTTGGGGAGCATGATTATTTTAATGATATTGTTTCTTCAAATCCATGAGCATGTAATGTTTTTCCATTTGTTTTTGTCATCTATCAGTATTGTATAGTTTTCCTTATAGAGATACTTTACCTCCTTAGTTAAATAGATTCCTAGGTATTTTATTTTCTTTGTAGCTCTTGTAAATGGGAATGAGCTCTTGATTTGGTTCTCAGTGTGGTCATTATTAGTGTGTAGAAATGCCACTTGTTTGTGTATATAACCTGAAACTTTACTGAATTAATTTATCAAATTGAGAAGTCATTTGGAAATCCTTAGGTAATTCTAGTTATAAGATCACATCATCAGCAAATAAAGATAATTTGACTTCTCCAATTTGGATGTTCTTTCTTTCTTTCTCTTGCCTGATTGTTCTGGTTAGTACTTTTAGTACTATGTTGAATACAAGTGGTGACAATGAGCATCTTTGACTTGTTCCAGTTCTTAAGGGAAATGCTTTCAACTATTCAGTATGATATTGTCTACAGGTTTATGATACATAGATTTTATTATTTTGAGGGATGTTCCTTTTATGTATAGTTTGTTGAGGGTTTGTATCTGAAGAGATACTGTATTTTATTGAATGCTTTTTCTGTATCTATTGAGATGACCTCATGGTTTTTCATTCTTTCTATGTGATGAATTGTGGCATATTATTTTTTTGATGTGTCTTTTATTTGGTTGGCTAGTATTTGTTAAAATTTTTTGCACCTATACTCATGAGGGATATTGGTCTATAGTTTTCTTTTGCACCTATACTCATGAGGGATATTGTTCTATACTTTTATTTTGTCATTGTTCTTTTCAGTATCACCTTCATCAGGGTGATAATGGCTTCATATATATAATGTGTTAGGGAAGATTCTCTTCTTCTGAATCTTTTGGAGCAGCTTCAATAGGATTAGTACCAGTTCATTTTTGTATGTAAGCCTAGCTATTTCTTATGCACCTATTTCAAAGGATAGATGGCCATTTCTGAAGAAGTGGTTAATGTTTATTCAAAAAGTCATTCACAAAATAAATCTTGAGTACACACTCAGGAGATAAGCAGGAAACAGAGAAGAGAAAAAGAGAGTAAATTTTAAAAAATACTCTGCCAGAATCTAAAGTGTAGGCATGAAAAATAAAATGACAAAATTAGGCAGCGTATGATTAAGTGTTAGGATGCATAGTGTACAATGAATCTGGTAATAACTAGAGAAGGTGTTTTTATGATGGCAGTGAAGCTTAAACTTCACAGGCCCTAACTTGCATATGACCTTCTAAATAAATATTCACTCCTATAATTAGTTTTGCATATGTAATTTTATAACATTTTTCTGAAAGAAAGATCTTTGCATGGGTTAGAGGGTCCAGCTCTGCATAGGAATTCCTCAAGGCAGAGCAGCAATTTTCTCAAGATCTTTCCCAGCAAAGATGCTTTCCTTTTTCTTTGCTTCTCTTTATCTACTGTTTGACCAGTACTAGTGTTTACTATCACTCTATATGCAGTTTCCAGTCTTTCCAATCTTTAAAGAACACTTTTGTTTAAACACACATCCTTAATTATTCACCAGAAAACCTGGGGCTATGCTTCAGCTCTCAACTTGAAGTCAAATCCCCTAAGATGACACTTCTTGGTGGGGAGTACTTCTCAAAACAAGGAAGGAAGGAAGAAAGGGAAGGAGGGAGGGAGGGATATTGATCACAAAATCCAAAGCCTAAGTCTTCCTGGAGCCAGCAAAAAAATTCAACATGTAACCAACAATGACTCTTGCTTAGAGAAGAGGTATAGAGTTGTGCATCTACAAATTTTTGACATGTCTTCAAATGAGTTAGGTTTAGTCTCACTCTGAGTTAGAATCCAACCACGAAGATGCCATTTTATGGTCCCCATTTCAAAAGTTATAAAATATAGGAACAAGGAACCAAATTATTACAAGGTGTTAATATCAATTTTATATATAAATAAATATATGTGGATTTACTTAAATTAACTCTAGGAAACATATTCTGTTTTTGTTTTATGGTTTTCTGAGTTTGTATCTTTCTTATAAAACTTCATTTAACCTATAATAATTTGGACTTGGGAGGCTGAGGTTGGGAGGATCATTGAAGCCAGAAGTTTAAGACCAGCATGTGCAATGTAGGCAGACACCATCTCTAAAAATTTGTTTTAAAAATTAGCTAGGCTTGGTGGCATGTGCCTGTAGATTCCAAAAGGCTGAGGCAAGAGGATCATTTGAACCCGGGAGTGTAAGACTGTATTGAGCTATGATTGCACCACTACATTCCAGTCTGGATGACAGAGATTTTATCCTTAAAAATCAAATAAATAAAAATATTTTTATTCTAGAATTTTATAGTTTAATTTATACATAAAATGCTTTTCTTGATCACAAAAAGTTTTAGCATAAGGTTTTAAGTAGGCATACATCTTTATTATTTCTCTAGATGTCTTTTTAATAAAATAATTTATTTAAAGGTATTTCTCAGTGATCTAAAAATGCACCTTAACAATATGCTAAACTCTCATAAATATTTGGATATATTTCCAGAAACTCTATTTTACCCACTACATTGAACCATCTATCCATGCATGGTATGAATTATTTTAAAGAGTATAGTGTTAAAACATTTTTAATATTTGTTAGGTTATTCTTATACAGATTACCTACCTAATACTTGCCATTTGAATCTATCTCCCATTAAAAAAAAAAAAAAGAAGAAGACTCTCTTTTCCCTAACGTGGCAAGTTTAAAAATGAAGGTGTCACCCTTATCTCTGAAAACCAGTTTAATAATAGTCTTCTATGGTTACAGAGCTAGACCAGCTTTCTGGAGTCTACTGTCTCCTTAAGAGTACCATTACTTTGGGCTGTTTTCACTGATACACATTATTGAACATCAAGCAAACATAAGATGCCTCTGATTTTAGGAACCAAAACAAACCTTTTAGTAAGGAAAGAAGTGGTATGTTTCAAAAATAAAGAGCATTGCATCTCTTTATATCTTATAAAGAGTATAAAAACTAAATTTTCAGTAGTTGCATCTTAAACTTGCTTAGAACTAATTATTAATTAATAAACACTGCTGTTTTTGCCTGATCTTACCAAATAAATATTTAACTAATCTATCATTGCCAATTATTTATCTATGTATTCTTGTCTCAAAAAGTATTTGATAAAATGTATTTTTAATGTTACTTTAAAAAATAAAATTACTGAAACAATGAATGAGATTTACATTGTTAACTACTGAGATGTACCCTCCTTATTTTTGGCTTAAATAGAGGCAACATATTGAAAATTAAATTTCCTAGCTCTCTTAAACAACAGTAGAATTAAAAAATGATATGCTCAGCATAGGTTTAAAATATTCTATTTGGTTGTCCTATAATTCAAGAACATCATTAAGATCCATTTGAAAACTGTGACAGCCAATTAAAAAAACACATATACACACTTACACATTTGCGCAATGCCTTATGTGGCAAACAAAACTATATAAAAGTAATTAGGAGCAAAGAATGATCTAATTTAATGTTTGTTTTTTCCTTAATACGATTCTAACATGATTATACATGCATATACATGCATGATTATAAAAATGTATCTAATTATTATTTATAATGACCTATGGTCATACCTTGATTTCTGTATTACAAATGGCCTGATATTTAATTAGTTTTGTTGTTAAATTATGTAAGCACATACATGGTGATTGAATATTAAAACTTTATATTTCTACTTTTTCTTAGCACTAAAGTTAGTTATATTTGCCCAAATATACAAAATCTTTAGAAAGAGAGATTAAGTTACCCAACTTAAAACTGAAAGATATATTGTTCAATACATCTTACAAGAGGTTGAGTGGGATGGTGTAAGGACATTAATCATTGCACAAGCTTCAAGGCTAAATTATAACTAGGGAAGATTTGGTAAGCCATGTTTCCCACTTCTCATTCATTCTCATTTCTTTGTCTTAGAAAATTAATGGCCCTTGATAAGCTTTTTTCATTATTATAAAAGCTTATGAATTTATATAAATTTTAGATTAAATTTTTGTTATTACTATGATGACGTCAAGGTTATTATATCTGGCTCTTATGAATCCCAAGTCAACCATGCATTCTTCACTGCTTGTCACCAGAATTACATCTCTGGACTCAAAGCTCTAGTACAAATAGTGAATTCAGGAGTTTTAAATCTCTGCAAAATGTCATCTTCTTGTGAGTTTCCCCCCAAAAGTGAAGAATAGCAATGAGAAAAGGATCCCTACCCCTATTTACATATATTTTAAAAGTGGAATGAATTGAAATTTGAAGTTTGAAAAAAGGCAAAGTGGAATAAAACAGGAAACAAAATTAGAATGCCCCTTAAGATGAATATTCTAGTTGGTTAGAAAAAGAGAAAAATTGGCAAATTTGACTTTGTTTTAATAGCTGTTTATTTTTGAAACAACTAGCTATATGACTGATTGCTAGGATACAATGAGTTATCTTAAAAATAGTAAATTACTTAGTGAAATCTGCATGTCCTCCAAAAAGGATAGGCAAGAGTAAAGACATAAATAGGGTGAATTTTTTTTATCCTAATTTTACAACAGAAGCACTAGAATGCTTCCAATGGCCACAGTGTAAAAACGATGGATACAGGCAATCTAGAATACAATAATTCATCTTTAATTAAGGAAAATCATGACTCAAAAGGGGAAATTGAGGAAAAAGAAAAAAATCTTCGTGCAGGACCAAAAGCAGAGGAAAGAGAAAGGGAGAGAGGGGGAAACAAGCTCATTAATTTTGGAGAACAACAGAGAAGTAAGAAGAGGAAAATGAGATATGAATTAAGTTAAGGTTATAACATTTAAAAAGTAGAAATAATTAAAAATAATATACTAGGGCAGTGCCTGTGGCTCAAGGAGTAAGGAACCGGCCCCATATACCAGGGGTGGTGGGTTCAAGCCCAGCCCCGGCCAAAACTGCAAATAATAATAATAATAATAATGATAATATACTAAAAAAGTGAACACATGGACTTTTTAAGGCTTTTTAAATTTTGAAGTAAAATTTTGAAATTTTGAAATGGAAGTTGCAGTGAAATGTACAGAATCTTCATCCAAATACCTACAATATTAATATCTTATATGACTGTAGTATAATATTAAAACCATGAAACCAATATTAGCATAATGCATAGAGGTTATTCAGATGCAGTTATGTACACATTCATTTGACTGTGTGCATGGGTGCATGTAGCTCTATGCAATTTTATCACATGTATAACTTTGAGGAACCACTGCCACAATCAAGATATTTAACTGTTCCATTACCACATGATTCCTACTTCCTACCCTTCTCTTGCTGCACTCACATCTCTTCTGTCCCTAACCCCAGGCAACTAGTAATCTGTTCTCCATCTCTATAATTCTTTTATTTCACAAATGTTATAGTCATGGAATCATGTAATATGTATACAATGAGATTGGTTTTATTTCACACAACATAATTTATTTGAAGGTTTAATTGCTGGGTAACAGTCTACGGTGTGCATGTACCACATTTTAACATTCTATCCATTGTAAGACATTTAGGTAGTTTCAAGTTTGGGCTTACTGTGAGCATTCATTGACAAGTTTCTGCATAAAAATAAGTTTCCATTTCTGTAAGAAATACACTGATAAGTATAATTTCTGGTAAGTCAATGTTTAGCTTTAAAAGGAACTGCCAAACAATTGTCCAAAGGAATTATATTATTTCATATGCCTCCCAGCAAGTTATGAACAATGAAGTTTCTCCACATCTGCAGCAGAATTTACTGTCCTTACTGTGGTTGAGTAGACAGTTCTGTATATGTTTCCCAGATCTAGTTGACTTATTATTTTACTTGGGTTTAGTTGATTTTTTTGTAGTGAAACATTTAAATCTCTTTCTCATTTCTTTTTGTATATATCCTATAACTATTTTCTCTGTATTTACCATGTAGATTGCATTTAACATCCTAACATTAGGATTATCCTAATTCATCTAATTTGCCTTTATGCCAGTTTAAATTTAATAATGCACAAAATGCTACTCTCTTACAACTCTTTACCCCTCTTTTTAGTTACATATTTCACAAAATATACATTTTTATGTTGTGTGACCAAAATCATAGATTAATAATTCTTTATAATCCATTAATCTCTTAAATTATGTAGAAAATAAAATGTAGAGTTACAAACCAAATTTATAATAATACCAGGGGGAATTATTAAATTTCAGATTAATGTGAGGATACAAACAATTAGGCTAATACCATGTTTTAGACTAATAATTGTTTTCATATAAATATATTAATCTTTTTAACTATTCATGAAAAAGTACAATTACAAATTGTTCTTACAATAATAATGCAAGTATTTTTGTCTATGCATTTATCTTTGTGGAGACCTTTATTTCTTCATATGGTTTTGAGTCACTGTCTAATCCTTTCATTTCACTATCAGAACTCCTTTAACTGTTTCTTTCAAAGCACATTTAGGAGTTACAAATTTTCTCAGTTTTTGTTTATCTAGAAAAATCTTAATATTGACCTTCTTATTGAAGGACAATTTTGTCAATATAGGACTCTTCGTTGATACATTTTTAGCACCTTAAATATATCAGCCCACTTTCTTCCAGCCTTCAAGGTTTCTGATGAAAAATCTGCTGTTAATCTTATTAATAATCCCTTGAATGTAATGAGTGGTTCCTCTTGTGCTGCTTTCAAGATTTTTCCTTTTGTTTTTAATTTCCAAATGCTTGATTATAATATGTCTTGGTATGAGTCTCTCTCAGTTCATCCTACAAGTTTGTTAGACTTCTTGGATGTTTACATTCATGTCTTTTGTTAAAGTTGAGAAGTTTTGGGCCATTATTTTTTCAAATATTGTCTCTGTCGCTTTCTCTCTCTTCTTCTTTTAGACCTCCTATAATGCATGTTTTCATCCACTTAATGCTGTCTCATGGATCCCATATCCTCTGTTCAATTTTCTTCCATCTTTTACTTTCTGTTCCTCTGATACAATTATTTCCATTGCCTTAGCTTCAAGTTTGCTGGTTGTTTCTTCTGTCTATTCAAGTTTGCTTTTGAAGAACTCTACTATTTCTTTTTATTTCTAGTATTGTACTTTTCATCACCAGTATTTGTTTTGTGTTTATTTTAGATGTTCTATCTTTGTATTAACATTTCAGTTTTGATCACACATCATTTTCTTAATTTTCTCCACATCTTCCTTTGCTTCTTTGAGCATCTTCAAGACAGTTGTATCAACGAGTTTGTTCAGTAGATTTTCCACAGGCTGTTTTTCAGTAACAGTTTCTGTTGATTTGTTTTGGAGGGTAACACTATACCAAGAATCAGCCTGAAATAAAAATTAAGGTCCTCTCAGATCTTTTCTTAGTCTCTTCCTTTCCCCAGGTATGCAATTATTTTCCAATTTTTTCCATATGTGCATTTACTTTTAAATGTTGTAGTCTTTTATGTCTCACTTTCAGAAAAATAGAAAAAAAAAAATGGGGGAGGAAGCCAAAGGGTAAAAGATCTAATCCTTTAAATCACCTGGAAATCACTAAAGCTGGAGGGGGAGGGGCTGGCAACAATGACCACTTTTGTCATGGTTTGTAATGCTATGATCACAAACATTGGAAGATAAGGTCCTGTTTACCCACACTAGCTCAAACAAGATGTGTACAAACTGCTCTGGCAATACATGTGCAATTGCCTACTGTGAGTGTGGTACATGCTAGCTTCTAGCTAAGATCCAAAAGTGTCCAAAACTAACTCCAGTGTACTGTTCAAACCTACCCCTGAAGGTTGCAAGCCTTCAATACACTTGAAAGTTCCAAAATAGTTACATCAGACAGATTCTGCCAGTACTTTTGTTGTCCAGCTGGGGAACAGATTCCTGGTTCTTTCCATCCTGCTATCTTCTCAGAATCCTCTCAAATTTGCTGTATGTACAATGTAAGAGAACAGGCTTCTAGTTTAAGATGGAAGACTGAAAACCTGCATATACCTCATACTCTCCTGATATACATTGAGATAAAAGCATAAATAAATAAGAAAAATCAAACCCATAATATAAAGACAAAAGGAGTGGAGATCGTCATTATATTAGAGATGTTAACAAATTTCCTAGAGTTATAAAGTAGGTGCTCCATTACAGAGGAGCTTCCAATCCTTTTCTATAATGGGTCAGATAGTGAACATTGAGATTTTGACAGCCTAAAATCCTACTCATAAATGCTCAGTTTTGTTGTAGCACAAACAGCCATGGACAGTATCTTAAAAAATGGATGTGACTGTATTCCACTGAAACTTCACAAAACAGGTGGCTGGCCTATGATTATAGTTTATGAACCCCTGCAATTAAGGAATTGGTCTGTAATCACTGTACTAGCTCCTACGCTAATTTAAGCTCCATAGATTCTAGGCTTCAAGTTCATAGATAAAGCAAAGTAAATCTTATAAATAAAGACAACATGACTAAACAAAACCCTTGCTATGGAATAACAGTGCCAGTTACCCCTTCTTTCATCATCAGTCCATACAGGAACAAGCAACTCAGCTCTAATCCCTAAGAAGAAAAATCCGAAGTCTCATTCCTAAAGAAATCATGTGATTTCTAGAATGGATATTAAGATCTTAAATAAAATCCTCCTCTCTGGCAATTGTAATATACTTAGCTTGAATTCAAGTCTCATCTCTTATGTACTTTATCGATAAATATGATCAGATTTCCTACACAGAACAAAGGTTCTTTATGTAACAAAATTATTCCACAATAAACAAAGCTCTCAACACCTATGCTACTATCTTTCATTTTTTATATACAAAAAGAAAGCATCACCAGATATAATAAAATCCAATAGAATGAATAAGAAAGGCCAACTGACTCCTAAATAGAGAATATAAAATAATATAGAAAATTATAGGTAACTTTTTTAAAAGGGATTCAATATATTAGAGATTTAAAAAGTTATTATACATTAGAATTAAAACAAAATTTCAATAGAAAAAATCAGGGAATATAAAATAATTCTTTAAGATTAATAACAATTTAAAAAATGTCAATGGAGTGACAGGATGATAAAATCAAATAGCTACATTAGGATACAAGTAGAGAAGTGGAAATAAAGAGACAACATTGGTGAAGAGGTAGGTGTTTCAGGCAATATTGTAAACATGCATAAAATTAAATGAGTTAATACATGCCAGATGTTTATAGTAGCACTTGGCATATATTTCTTATTTACAGATAAGAAAATCACTAATTTATTAAGGCATAGAAAGAGGCAGATCTTAGGTTCAAACTGAGTGAGTTTGAGCATCAAAACCTTTGCTCTTAACAAAAGTTCAAAAGGTGAAACACATGAGAGAAAATACATGAGCAGGAGAAATAATTGAAAAGTGCAATACCAACCAGTAGAAGGCTATTCAAGTATAAGTAGATAAAAATTATTGAGGGAAGGAAATTATCATAGAAATAAAGAAGATTGTTCTTTCCTTGTAGAAGGAAGTGTGTTTTCAGGTTTAAGAATTGCAAAGAAGATGATAAAAATAATGTCCCGGTCTTGGAAAAATTCTCACTTACTTGAAACTTCAAGGATAACAAGAAAATCCTAGAAAAAAAATCTATAAAGAAAAACATTTCGAGTAAATAAAAAGGTTGCCTATAAAAGAATCGGTTGCACAACAGAATTATTCATCTTCTTTCCTTGATGCTAGAAGAAAATGGAGCAGTGCCTTCAAAGTATGAATATTATTTTAATCCCAGAATTGTATAATTTGACAAATTATCAATCAAATGTGATAGCAGAGCAAAATCTCTTTTAAATGTATAAGAACTCAGACAATTTACCTCATGCTTTTTGGAGCATCTCTAACAAAATAAGTAAGAATGTAAAAAAAGAGAAAGAATAAATGTTCAGGCAATAGGGGTCTAACCCAGGAAGACAAAGAGATTTTCTGAATGACAGCTGTGCAGCAGGCCTAGAGAACATCCATTCTTCAATGAAGCAGAAGGACAAAGTATTTTTGAAATAATGACTCGGGAAAAACAAGGAAAATTCCAGAACAGAAAACACTGAGATTCCAGATTAATATGAGAATATGCTAAAGGCACATTTTTCTTATTTGTCAACACTGAAAATCCAAAAGCAATTAGAAATCCTGAAAAAAAAAAAAAAAAAATGGATGTGAAGGTCGTAACATAAATGTAAAGTATCTTACAATTTCCTAACATGTGGATTTTCTTATGCTATTGATTTCTAACAAAATGTCATTGCTATCAGAGGACCTACTCTAAACGATAGAAAAATAGATTTGTTTCTCGATCCATTTATGGTTAACTTTTATAAAGCTTCCTTGTATCCTTAGGAAGTATGCTTATTTCCGTACTTAGCTTCACTGTCACTTTTGTGTTCATAAGGTCAAAATTAATAATCATGCTATTTAATTCTTTTCTAGAAATTGCTAAAAGTTGTTAAAATCTTCAGATTTTATTGATCTATTTCTCTTTTTTCTCAAATAGATGTTATTTTTGAGATCATATAATACTTTCACTACATTAGTTTCACTTACACCTTTGGGACTCCAAATAAATTTCACTGGATCTTGTTACTTGCCTCTCTATTCTCTTTTCTTATCTGTATTTTCTACCTTTATGTCTTTCTATGTTTCCATCTGTCTAGTTTTCTCTGATCCATCTTTTTATTCACTACGTCTCTCTTCAACTAGGCCCAATATGAAGTAAAATATACTCACTGAATTATTTCAGTTATTATGTTGTTCAGATCTCAAATGTTTATTCCCCACTTATTCAAATCTCCAATTTATTTTCTACAGCTCCAGTTTCCTGTTTAATTTGTAACTTTGGCTGTGTTTCTTTAAGCATAGTTAAGGGGTTTGAGCTTGATGATTCCAGTATCAATGAGGTCTGACAATTAAGTTCACAAACTTGCTTCCCTGCATGTACATTAGCAGCGCTGCAGAAACAATTTGGTAAGGTTTCATAATCTTGCTGTATCAGTGTCCCACTGATTGTGTTGACGTGTGGTAGTGTCTTGCCGAGTGACATTCATTATTGTTGTTGAATGTTTTTGTGTGTGGTTGGGAGAATGTCAGAGCTTGAATTAGATCAACAAGCAAACATTTATAAATGTCTTGTCAAACGTGGCAAGAGTAGAAGTGAAATCAGGGACATGTTAGTTCAAGTTTATGGAAATGATGCCATGAAGAACATGGCAGTGTATAAATGGATTCAACCTTTTTCCAAGGGGACAGAAAACTTCACTGATGAAGAGAGATTAGGGCAGCAAATAACAAACAGAATTAACAAAAACATTGCAAAAATTCATCAAATTGAGCATCAAAATTGTCGCCTGACTATTTTGAAAAGCATAACAGATGAAGTAAACATCTATAGAGAGATAGAAAGATCTTAACTGGAAATCTTGGCCAAGAAATCAGAGCTCTTCCATCACAACAATGTACCAGCTCATATGGCACTGTCTGTAAGGAGTTTTTAGCTAGTAGACAAATAATTGTATTGGAACAACATCCCTACTCACCTGATCTGGAACCAGACAATATTTTTATTTACCTACAGTTAAAGGAAATATTCTAGGAAGACATGTATATGACATTCAGGTTATCAAGGCTAATACAACAACAGCTTTGATAGCCATTCCAGAAAGAGTTTCAAAATTGCCCTGGAAGGTGGACTAGGGGCTAGCATTGGTGCATAGCTTCCCAAGGGGAGTACTTCAAAGGGATCACTGTAATATTCAGCAATGTGGTATGTATCCTTTTTTCTAGTGTGAGTTGTTGAAATGTCAGACCTCATGAAGTCCATATGACTCTTTCCCTTTCTCTGTAGTTTCTACTAATTATTGTTCATGGTGTTTTAGTCTCTGAAATGTGCCATTATCTTTGACTGTGTCCTGGACATTTTATTTTAAAATTAGAGTAGAACCTCCATCATTGACCACCTCCTTAAGTTGAACTAATTTTCATAGACTGGACATGTACCACACATATGTATCAGTACACTAGGCCTAGGTCCTTATGATGACCACCTCCATGTTGACCAGTTTGTTACAGTCCCTTGTGTAATTAGCTTATAGAGGTTCTACTGTGTTTGTAGAAATAATTTGAAGCCTGAGATTGTTCATTCCTTCCAGATAGTTTTTTTGTTTATTTTATTTTATTTGCTTTGACAAGGACTTTCCACCACTTTTGATCAGGTTAATCAACAGGGATTCCCTGGATCACCTAGTAATGGAAAGTCAGGCTGTGAGTCTACTGCCAAAGTTTACTCATACCTCAGGATAAAAACTTTGCTATCCTTGCTGAAAGGAGAGGTGTCTTTACAGATTCCCCTGTCCTTGATGGGCCATAGGCACTGACTTTTGATTCCTAGTAGTTCTGTGTAGCCACCAAACACAGGCAAATTTGATAGCTTATTTTCTGAATTAAAAAAAAAATAATAACCCTAGGGCAAAGCAGCTTTATGTGTTGGATTAATCATTCTGGGTTCTTAACTTCTTCAAGATTTTGGCCCAATATTTCCTTACTACATTCTGCATTCTTTGATGCTTTTAAGATTTTTTTAAATATATTTCAACATTTTGGTTGTCTTTAGTAGGATGAAAGGTCTAAATTATCCTGCCAAACTTTCCCTAATGCTTAATCTATTTGTGTTTCATTGCTGGTATTTTGTTATCTAATAGCACTCCCTCCATTTAGACAGTTGTGAAAATGTTCTATGACTATGTCATAGGGAAGGAATGGGTAGCATAATGCAAGGAAAGACAAGGCCACTGTTTACTTTTACATTTAACCTTCAGAAATAGAAACATGCATTAGTTTTGGTAGATTACGCATTAAAAATCAAAAAGGCTCATGTTAAATCGAAAGAAGTCAGTCATTGGGAAAGCTAAACCAAGTGATCCTAGTCAATGTACCTTTAAAAGGTCCTCTGAAACTTGCAAAACCTCCCTGCTGCTGAAGCAAATACCCAAATTCCAAAAATAAGAAAGTTGTATAAGAAATCCAGAAACATCATATAGGTTTCCAACCAAATAATGCCCAGTAAAGCAGTAAGATTATATAGAGTCCCACTCAAAACCACAAAGATAAATCACAATTAAAAAACACCACAGTAGAAAGATTCAGGTGATGAGTCCAGACAATGCCCTGACACAGCTTCCTAAAGTCTTACATAAGTACGTTTTAATCCTTTGGCAATCAACTGAGGTCCATGCCTCTTCATATTTCAAAGAGGTCATGAGTGACTTTGTGCATCCTAATCTATGGCCTATAATCCCAAAGTGGGCTGAAGAAAAAAAATTATTTCCTGCAACCCAAAGGGTAGGAAAAGTTACTGTTCTGGGTGTGCAGAGATTGTTAGAATTAGAATCAAAAGTGCAGTGGGCTACAGGGATTGACGATCAAGCACCAGGTAAAATGACATCCAGCTCAACCAGGGCCAAAATGAACAGATCCTTTATGCCTCCAACAAACTAAAAGATCTCTTACAATTTAGAAACAAACTCAATACTTTTGTCAAAATACAGATGATAGAGAATTAGGCATCAATATATATCCTTGCTCATACACTGTCTTTGATCTCTCTCTCTCTTTCCACCCTCCTGTGCTGTACTGGTTTCCAAGGGCTCCCTTAACAAAGTACCACAAACTGGTTTAAATAATAGAAATGTCTTGCTTCCTAGGTCTGTAGGTGAGAGCTCTGATATCAGAGTGCTGGCATAGTTGGTTTCTTCTGAGATTTTTGAGGGAGAACCTGTCCCATGCCTCTTTCCTAGCTTCTGGTAGTTTGTTGGTGATCTTTGGCATTCATGGCTTAAAAATGCATCACCTCAATCTGATCTTTGCCTTTATGAAATTCTTCTTGTATCTCCTTATGCATTTTTCTTCCTGTACATATTTACCTCTGTGTCCAAATTCTTCTTTTTTATAAGGATCCATCCTAACAACCTAATTTTAATTTGATTAATTCTGTAAACACCCAAATAGGGTCACATTTCATTCTGAGGTACTGGGCATTAGAACTTCAATGCATCTTTTTAGGGGGACACAATTCAAGTCATAACATGTACCATCCCCAATTTTCACCCCAATGTTTCCTACCACTTCCTTTCTGGTCTCCATAACAGAAGCAGGGTGAGGACGTCAATTTGACACATTTTTTGTTAAAAGAGAAGGTTGAAATTAAAATTTTGAAGTTTTCATTTCATAAAGCCATGCATAATATACCCCATACAAATGGTTGCAATCCAAGGATAACATTTCTTTCCCCTAACAACTTTTTAAAAATAAAAAATAAGTAAATTTAGCGACTTGATATTGTTAAGATTGCTCAAATATTCAATTTAAGTTGAATAGAATCAACTGATTATTTCCCCATCAAAAACATTTAAAAGCCATGGAAGATAAATTTCTTTGGTCATTATTTCTACTTTAGTTTGTTCCAATGAGAAAAAAGGGGGGGGGAGGGGAATCTAGAGTTAAGAAGACTGTAGATATAGCTCAGCTGTAGCAGATCAATGTTGGCCATTAAAGGCAGTGATGGGAACATTGGAGAGAGAGTTCTGGAGCCTTAGTATAGTATTAAAGAATAGGTTTCGTTGGAATTAGAAAGGATGTTCATTACTCAGCTGCCTCCTGAAAAATGAAAGTTGGTTAACTTCTTTTTGGCAAAACTCCACTATGCCAACAACTGAATGCCCAGAATTTATATAAAGAGAAAATAACTCTTCAAAATAGTGCTTTGTATCTATCCATCTCACCCACAAGCAATGTAATTTTAACCATGTTACCTATCAAAGAAAGAAATCTTGACTTACTTATTTTATTCTATGTATCTCCTTTATCAAACATATTCCAAACCCTAGCACACAGTAGGCCTTAAACAAATCACTTAAATAAAATGGATACATGCATGAGTTTTTCATCATTTAAATTTTGACCCTTAGTTCCACCTTGTAACTATTCTGTATTGAGCTTTCTTAATTAGTGCTACTTTTGAAATTATTTAATTTTCTATTTTTCCCAATTCAAACATAGCCTTCCTGGCATTTTCCTAGTTATTGTGCTAAGACATTTACATTTGACATTTACTAAGTTTCACATATAACCTTGTAAGATGCACCGCAGGTGTAATCCCACCAATCCCCCTCCCTCTGCCCACCTTCCCCCTCCTTCCTCTTTCCTTCCCCTTCCCCCTTCTCCCTATTCTTAGGTTGTAACTGGGTTATATCTTTCATGTGAAAGCCATAAATTAGCGTCATAGTATGGCTGAGTACATTGGATACTTTTTCTTCCATTCTTGGGATACTTTACTAAGAAGAATATGTCCCAGCTCCATCCATGTAAACATGAAAGAGGTAAAGTCTCCATCTTTCTTTAAGGCTGCATAATATTCCATGGTGTATATATACCAAAATTTATTAATCAATTCGTGGATCTATAGGCACTTGGGTTTTTCCCATGACTTAGCAATTATGAATATGGCTGCAATAAACATTCTGGTACAAATATCTTTGTTATGATGTAATTTTTGGTCTTCTGGGTATATGCCTAATAGAGGAATTATAGGATTGAATGGCAGATCTACTTTTAGATCTCTAAGTGTTCTCCATACATCTTTCCAAAAGAAATGCATTAATTTGCATTCCCACCAGCAGTGTAGAAGTGTACCCTTTTCTCCACATCCATGCCAACATCTCTGGTCTTGGAATTTTGTGATATAGGCTAGTCTTACTGGAGTTAGATGATATCTCAAAGTAGTTTTGATTTGCATTTCTCTGATGATTAAAGATGATGAGCATTTTTTCATATGTCTGTAGGCCGCACACCTGTCTTCTTCAGAGAAGTTTCTCTTCAAATCCCTTGCCCAGCCT